>JAOPJG010000797.1:0-16739 GCA_027478255.1 Dispira simplex | reverse complement strand
GTTCTCCGCTATTTACTAGAAGGGTACACTGATACTCGACTGCTACTGGGTGACGTACAGGAAGCCCTTCGGCGACCGTTACAATCGATGGACCAGGATAGTGTGAATGGGCCCGTTGGAATGCAAAGTGTGCCTATCCAAACAGCATTGGATATGTTCCCACCCGGTGCCCCGCATTGTGACAACACTGCGTCGAGTACTTCCCAGTCAGCAGAAGAAAATAGCTCTGCTACGAACCAGGGGGCAGATTCCCCGATGGTAGACTTTCACCAAAACACACTAGGATTACCCCAACCTGCGCCAACTCCTTCATTGGTACCTCCCAAGGATGAAGAAGGCTCGGAGAACGGTAAAAGTAGCTCTTCTTACCTTGCCGTATTACCAGATCCCACCCTGGGTGATCCGACGCTGGTGACTCCCACGGAAGCGCTGCTATCGGTATCCAAACCTAAAATAAAACCATCCAAATCACTGCGGGCCAACCGTCCTAAATCCTCCGGGTTGTCCAAACTACTTACACCAGGGTATGAATCCACAACACAGGATCTCGCCGCGGGAGGAAAAGGTTCCAAGAGTCACCGTTCTCCGAGATTGCGGTCTCCTATGGCGTTATCGAGCCTCTTCCCACGTAGTCACTCTCGGGATGACCTGAATTCGTCTGAAACTACCGGTGGTAGCGATATAGTAGGAACAAAACCGAAACAAAACTCGACAACTCCGGAAGGAGGTTTGGACAAGGATGAACCTGATCCAATGGAACCCTCTACAGAAAAGGCATCAGAAGTTCACAATAATATCTCACAGGAATCTCCTGATGCTGTGGTACAGAAACGGCTCCAGCACTTTATGCGCACTCCGGGACAAACCTTTACACCCGTACCGAACGATGCAGATCTTGGGGAAATGTCTCCAGCTCCTACTGGACAACGCCCTACATCCGCTGCCGAGGAGCCTACACCTTTTCCACTGTCTGGGGGTGCCTCACCGATCCCAGTAGTACCACAACCACAGTCTGGCAATAGCGGCTCCTCGTCCTTTATGGGAAAAATCAGAAAACTATCCGTGCGTCGTTTACGCACCTTGTCGGGTTCTTCTACACACAGTAATCAAGGGGGATCATTCAGTATTCCATCACCGCTACCGCCCCTCCCGGAAATTCCACTGACGCCCAAACCTTGTACGAGTGCTTCCCTGGGGACGGATTCCCCGATCGCTGTTACCACGCCAGCAGCGAATCTCGAGGAAGAACCTTCAGCCAGCAAAGCATTACCATCGCTACCACCGCCGCCCGACAAGAACCTTCCAAAGGCGCCCCTTCCAACGGAATCCACATTGGCGGGTTTGATACGCTCCGAAGACCTGGTTGCGCCAGTGCCATCTTCACAGGACGATAAAGTGGATTCACTAAACCTGGAACCCATGACCTACTGCCAAATTCCGTCGCTTCGAAACCACGCCGACCGTTCCGAGCTTTATTCATACAATGAATGTCCACCGATTCTGATTCCGGCCGATACGACCATTCTAATTTTTGAAGAATCGACAGAAAGCAGTGCAGCAGTACCACTCTATCGTGGCACCGTGGGGCACTTTGTGAAAAGTAGAAAGCAAGTGATGGATGCCGCGTTTCAAGCTATGCGAACGCGCCACCAGCCAACTGCTATCTCGTCAACACTCCCACCTGACCCTTCCGCCTTGGCGAGCCCCCTTGGACAGCGCTCAGCGGAGTTGACGACAGCCCAGAGTAAAAGTGTCACTGATCCTCTGGGTATCACCATTCCAAGACAAATTATATCCACTTTGGAATATTTTGAAAATACTGCTCCCCCTTGGCTGCTCGAATTTCTACTCTGTAACCAGATACCACTCAAGGAACCACAACGGGTTAATTTTGTCATGAAGCTCTACTCGGGTGCCAGCGTACGAACGTCCGATGAAGATAAAGGAAAGGAGCCCATTACCATCCTTACGGCCAATTCCAATACAAACTCTAATCCTAACCCCGGCAATGCAACCTTGGGATCTGTCAGGTTTCCCGGCACTATCCGTCTCGTAGCCAACCGTTTGCTGCGCATTCGAAAAGTGATTGCTTATGCCATCGAAAAACTACGATTATTACCTCCGCCAGCTTCGCAATTATGGGCCCTACAGGACGAAGCTAGGCGTTCCAATGGTGATAAACAAAGACTGACCCATACCAAGGCAGCTTACAATGGGTTAGATTCGACTTTACCACGAGAAGTACCACCCGAAATCTGGTTGGAGGTGTTGTGCAATGAGCAGATTTTGTCACCCATGGTGACTTTGGGAACGGTAAAACAACACATTTGGAAATCTAGCAGGGATATTATCTTGGAGTACCGGTATAAAACTCCAAGTCTCTCTTCTCCAACTTCCCCCAATGGTCCTCGACCAAACCCCGTACTCTAAAACACCGGTGTGGTGTATTTTTTTTAAATAGGGAGTGAACGACAGTGCGGAAACATTTGTGCCGAAGGCGGTTGAGGTATCCTCCTCATGTAACCCAAACTTTGCCAATGATTTTTATGACACCATCGTCTCGTTGGTTAAACGTTACCCCGTTTCACATCTTATGCCGTTTCGATCTATTTATTTTAAGAATGCAATAATGGCCTTTTGTAGTTGGTGTTAGCTTTACGTTAGCTTGCAAAGTATTGACCCTGGTGCACGAATAAATAAAAACAAAGTGGAAACCGCGAATGAAACAATCATGGGGATGGGGGCTACGGTTACATTGTAAACACTGCAGCCACATACCCGGAAAGAAATGCAGGGAGCTGTTTTGTGGCGCACATCGCCCAATAATAAACCGTTGTCGTATACGAAACTTCCCCGTTGTTCAGGAGGAGGGTAAGGGGTGAACACCCTGCTGAGAAATGTTCACATGTACATTTATAAATATTTTGTTGCATTAAAATAAAGGTATAAGCAATGACATTATGTGTGAAATATCTCCATAGACTACACAGAGGGGATTTTACAGTAATCAAAAAAAAAATCGAGAAAAGAGAAGTGTAGGAGAGCGCTGCAACGTCGGACATTAAACTTTTTTTTTCACCACAAAATGCAGAGAGTATAGCTACTTTTGCGGATTAGTAGAGGTGACATGAAATAAAATAACAGTGTAGTATTAGTGCGAGTAGTCAGAGGAAGGGTCTCGAGGTCGGGAAATAGGATGATTCAGTATTAATGGAACATTTCGAGGGGTGGTCAGCATGGTAGGAGGGTGGAGGTCATTACGACCCGGCGTCAGTGAATAATGATAATGGATAAAGTGCGGTTGGGAACCCCGTCGGGTTAATGGTGTGATTGGAAGCGAATCACCACTATCAACACAGTCCTGTGTATGGATGGGGGCAATAATAGATTCTGGCACACTACCAGCTCTCCTTGGAGTAGTGACACAGTGGTAGGAAGATGTGGGAAATGGAATATTGGGACACGTATGACAATGAATATCCTCGCCTGCCTCGTGATTCATGGATAAACAGTCCGTGTCTCGGGCCTGAAGGGAGGAAAATGAGACTTTGTCAAACGAAAGCGAGAACCGGTTACCACCAGCGGGTTCGGAGCGGACGTCGGCTAGTGCCTTTAGAAATGGTTCCTTATTAAAGGGAAACGTGGAAAGTTGTAGTGAGTGGTCTGTGGGTATTTCCTTGACCAGCTGGTCCCGTAAATTACTAAAAGCCCGATGGAGCGCTGGGTTGAGTAGGAATACTGTGAGGTTGAGAATACCCTGGGTGCTAGCTAAAATGCTGCCCACCTGGCGCACCCGTTCGGCAACGGGCGAATCAAAGGGCAACCAGTCCACCACCACGTTGAGGGACTGGGTGATGATAGGCACCAGCGGGTACAGCATAATGCGGGCCACGGACCGGTGAAGCTCTACGCTAAAAGTCGACGGTTTGATAAGCAGGGACTTATTAATCGACCAGTGACGCACGTCACTGATTAATCGGTGGGCCACGATACTGACGATTATAGCGCAATACAACACACCCATACCCATCCAAATGTTAAACCCTAGTATGATGAACAAATTATCACGCAAGGCCGAACCAAAAGTCCATGAAAAACCGTGGATTTGCCGATTCCAATATATTGTGGGTACAAGTAGAGCCGGCAAAGTAATTATAAAGGCGAAAATAGTAGCCGCGGGAAAGTAGTACGGTTGAAATTTTTTGGGGTTGATAAGATGATGAACAAAAGTAAGCTGAAGGTCCAACCCGACCATCACCGTCAGGAACATAAACCACACAGGGTAAAAATACTCGCTCCAGAAGAGATAACGCACTAGGGCTTCTGACAGGTGGCTTTCGACGAACTCGTACTGCTTACTAACGACAAGGGTACCCCGGTAAAGCGCATCTGAAAGACCAATCCAGAAACTGAGTATAAACGACGCCGTTCGGGCCACGTTGGGTTGCCTCAATCGTAATACGACCACAATGAGCATCACCAGAGTCCCCGCTATCACTGACATGATACTCAGCATAATACTGGGTGATGACTGGAAACCCATTTTGGAAAAGAGGACGTAGGGGAAATCGCTAGGCACGGAGGCTCTCTCATGGACAAATGAGACTGAGATACCAGTCCAACACTATCTCCTGGCATACCGTTATAAGCTGGTAGGAAAAATTCACGAATCGTTCATAAAATAAATAAGGGGGGGAGAGGGGTAATTGTTTCATTCCTCATCACACTGTGTGTTCCCAATAGAACGTCACATGCGTCAGGTAGATGGTACTGCCCAAACTGGTCTGAATGGGAATGGTATGGCATTCCCCCGGCCTGGGTAAAGTTGATTATGGTTCCCTTACAGTTGTATCGGTAGCGAATTTTCGCCACACGCTGACAATCTACCAGGGAATCAAGAGTAATGGAAGGAGTCGACACGTCCAACACCGGTTGTTTCTTGGCGTTCAGTAATCTAGCTAGGGAATAAGCATAGACCGGCCCTTTTGCCGAATAAAAGGTGGGAGGTAGATGGAAAAAAAAGCAAGACGCTAAATATGAAAGAGGGTTAATAAGAAACCCAATAATAACCAATCCTGAATTTTGGCAACAGCTATATACGACACTTGCGAAGCTTTGTGTTTCTTCTGATACACCTCGGATATACTTGCAAATGCACGATTCGTAATAAATGGAGAAACGATGAATTGAAAGTATTTCACCAAATAACACCAGTTGTATCAACAATTAAACGATTAAGAAGGATACAAAGAAAGACGGCAAGGACTTACCCGGTAGAAAACAGTCACTCCTGTTTAAATGATAATCAACGGAAAGGAAGTCAGGTCAGAGCCAATATAGGGAACGATGTATTACGCCGACAGTACGGTCAGCCAACTTAATACTTTACAGTAGGCGACTGAGGAAATGAGAGTTAATGCAGGTTATATCAAGTCAATGCTTAACCAGTACAATGACTAAAAGGACAGGAACTGTAAGTTAACAAGTGAAAAATAATTCACGGTATTATTATGATATTACGAGAATAATGATGACAAAGATAGTACTCAAAAAAAATGAAGAACATAAATATGTGGGAAATAGTCTACGGTTACATAACTAAATAAGAGTGACTCCCCTTTAAAGAATAGGAAAAATGAGATTAAGTGAATGGATATTACTACAAGGAAGATGCAGATAAAAGAGAATAAAGTCGATTCATTATGTGGTGGGGAGTACTCAATCCACTAATGTCGACAACGATGATGACTTGCTTGAACGTTGACAGGTCAAAACCAACTGTGGCTGTAGAGGGCGAGATCCGTCAATATAATAAATGAATGGATATGTCAATATATATATCACTACTGACCTAAACTTCAAAAAAAAAATTAAAACCCCATTCCTATGTTACCATTAACCCATAAAAGGAATAAACGAGAATGAAGAAATCTCAATAAATGTCACAATCACCCACAGGTTAATTGTTGTTGCTCGCCAACTGACTGGTTCCTTTTCAAGCACGAATCAGTAAAGGTACAAGGATGCAAATAAAAAGCGCAAAAATCTATAGTTCAACAATCAAGCGTGGCAATTTATCACTAACCATGGGAATAGAACAAAATCATAAATACCAAGTAACCGACAAAAATAAAACACCAATTTTAGAGAAAACTGGATGGGATGACTGGGGGCACCTTTTTATGTAGTTGAAATGTCTTAAACAGAGCAAAATATTGGAGAATAGTTGTGGTTCTCAAGCACATGTTGATCAGACAGAAAAAGGAAAACTGTGACTCCGAAACTAGAAGCACCAAAGTTTACAAGTACGGCTCCACCGTTGTGGACACCGAATAAATATGTCAAGGTGATGAGATTTACTGCATGTTTAAGTGACACAATATTTATCCTTGCCGTTACGGGCGCATCCGTTGATGCATAAACAATTTCTTAAAGGAGAATCCTTACCAGTGGCGATGAAAAAAGAATAATTTTTTCCACAGTAAAGAATATTGTTTGCAGTGAGTAACCAACACATATGGGTGATTTTTTTTTTGGCCTATATAAAGATTAGGAGTAAAAATGTACCAGTTACGAATTTAACCAATAGTTTTTTGTGATTGGTGGATCTTTCGCTATATAGTCAAAAAAAAAAATCACCCATTTGTGTTGTGATGAAAACACAGTTTGTGGTACCACGCACAGGTGGTTGACGTTGATGAGCGGAGAGCAGCATACACAGCAAGGAATAAAAACAGCAGAAACACAGAACAATACGTATTAGTAGTTTACAATAGAACAATACCAGCGTTTTTAAGTTGGTGACATACAAATAGCCAAATACTTACATAACAATTCCCCTTGCAGAATCAGCTCAAGAGTATGACCCACCCTCGGAATTGAAGTATCCCGATGCCCTCACTACACCTCCTCGGGAGAAGGTGAGTTCACTGGGCAACCGTTTGTGAAAAGTGGCAACAACCACTTCGGAAAGATTATATAAAGCCCAAAGGTACTTAGAACTCACACTAACGTTTGGTAGGGGGCTACAGCTTATCAGCCATCCTGGTTAAGCCCCACCGGAATCTCTGAGGGATCTCGTCGTTATTGCGGAGGTCGAAGAGAAAGCATCGGAAATTGGGAACAACGTCAATGTCTCAGTTTCAGAGACGCACAGAAGGGAGTCCACCAACCACGGACTCCGAACACTTGCATGCGAATCACTCCGGAGTACGTCATATATGTTATTGATAATCTCCAGAGAAACACGACATACTGTGCGTTGGTGTGGTGTAAACCCAGGTAACCGACGTGAAGGGATTAACAATGAGTCACAATCTTCGTCCATGATTAAAAATATAATATAAAACAGCAAGAAGAGTGTTAGAAATTTAAATATTTAAATGAAGAATATAACCAATAGTTCAACGGATTAAAACTAAGATAAGCTGAATGTCAAAACCGAATGGATTTGGTGACATTTGTGAAATTAAAGGCAAACAGAACCAACGATATTTACTATTGTAATAGAAATAGAAACGAGATTAAAATCAGAATTACCTACTATACGAAGAGAACTTCGGAAACAGAATAAATTCAAATCCCAACGAGTTGGGTACTCAGAGTTACAAAAAAAAACAAAACAATAAAAATCACTTACCTTCTACAGAATCCGAATCCGAAATTATATAATTGTAAAAATTGAATGGAAAGAGAAAAGTATTCCAAAAACTGTATCCTTGGTATACCAAGGGCTCCAAACCCCATTAAACACCGACATCGTTTAACCGGGTTTAAATACCAATATAAATTCATTAGAAATACTGATGTCAGAAAAATATAATCTGAAACTAATCCAAGCAAGCACCACAGAACCATGGTCAGCTTCACCGATGGAAGCCTGATTATTACCGACATCACCTTTTCATCGGCCTCTCAAACTAAAAACATATTTTCATCACCATCGTCTAAAACAAAAGGGAAAAGGGAGTTACCAGATACCAAAAAAAAATCGAAATTGGGAGAAAAAAATCAAATCATCCAATTAAAATCAATAAAGGGACCACCACCACCATCACCAAGTTTTACTTTTAAATAATAGTTAGGGAACCAATTAATACCAGCGTGGAGCCTTGGGTGAGAAAGAGTAACATACGTGTTTCAGGTTAACTGCATGAGTAGAGTGGAATATGGAATAGGTGTAGCGTAGGAACTAGTATTTGAAACTATCAGTGTGGCAGATAACAAGTTTTGGAAAACAAAAGGTGGTGCCTATAGAGGACCATGAAAAAAAATCGTATTAAGCAAAGTGTGTGCAGAACACAGTCCTAGCATAGCCTTGAAAACAATTTTTTGCCGTCAATTTACCCATCACCATTGTTCCGTTACCGGCCATGGACTGTAAAGAAAGCCAAGAAAAGTCAGTTTCGTTTCAATTGAGGATTACACGTCACTCTACTAGTTCTAACCCAGTCATTGTGTATGATGGCCCAGCATGAACTAAAGTTGTGCTGAGTACATACACAATATCCACACTGTAAATGTTCATCATTATTCATTATGTCTTCGGTTGGCGCACCCATAACAGGCCAGAGTTTAGAAAGTATGATATTTGTCATATTTTTTTTTCAACAAAATCAGCGCAGGGATTATATTATATGCCTGGTTTTTGCAAGCTTAGGCATGGTTACAATCGTATGTATACACGTATTGTCTTGTTAAAGAACGTATAAGTTGAAATAACGATGGGAAACTCCAAACAGTACAGGGACATATGACCATTTAAAAAACCATCGTTTGGTATTCCCTCGTCCGCTCATTAATCTTTGCCCAGCTAGTCTAATCTCAGGAGAGTAAGGTCTGCGAATTCGCCCGTGAAACAAAAAAAATAACTGAAGGTGATAGGGGCTACAATGGAATGGAGTGCAAGAGAATAGATACTGCGAACAACAGCTGTTTGCCCTCGTCGTCCTCTATGGGGAGGAAGTTGGATGAGTGAGTCAACCGGCAGTTGTAGGATAATGTATCCATGTACGTCGTGTGAATTTGTGTGCTACTGTAGCGATTGTTTTGAACCCAATAGATCCCAGGCCGGTGCCCGTTGGGTGTGGTTGTTATGGGTGAAGAAGATAATGTGCGCCACAGTCGAGAAACTAACCGGAATTGCGCCAGTATAAACGGCTAACACCCGATTACCTCCTTATGACCGGTAAAACACGTACACCCTTCTACGCCCTTTGTCACGTCCACACAATAGTTCATTTATGTTATGAGTGGTCAACATATTTAAGCTATCACTTGTTATACACACAAGTTCTTTTTTTTTCCTTCCATTCGAGTCGTCCGTAGGAGGATATGTAAGGGGGAAGCGACACCATAGCGGGGATGGAACTTTACAATAGCCTTGTCCGGTCCCAGCGTATCCCTTTTTTTCTCAGCCCCTTACCCCTTTCTTTCACTTCTAATTTTGTTTTAATGCAGTATAATCCGTATTCTTTGGAAGAATCATATATATATATATAATCAGCTGGCTCTCCCTATGCAGTATGCGATTCATCATTACCATCTCCTGACATGGCAATGGCGACAGAATGGTTATCTGTCGCCCGTATTATATCGTTATTCTGTTATTCTTTGACGAGTTCCCACTCCCCTTATTTTATCTGTACGGTTGGGTCCAAGGCCATTCCCCTAAAATATGAGCGAAACTCTACCATTCCAGTGATACTATCTCATTACCCCATCATTAATTCTTGTTTTTCATTGTCGTTATATTGGAGGCAGTCCCAACGCCGAACAAAGGTCGCTAATACCTCTACCTATTTCGGGTCTTTTCTTTTATTTACCGATGATGGTAAATAACGTCTAGTGTTTGTTGGTATTTTACTGACTTTTAAATACTTTTTTAGGGTAATCACATCGCACAGGGGGTTATTTGTTGTTCTATGAACCACTCACCCCGCCATGTTAACCACTCCGTTTTATCCACTAATATCTCCACAACTTTTGTAACCGACGTACCTAGCTTCGCTTAACGACCTGACATTTTGTTAGATATTTTTAGACTTTGCTCCCAGATTTCTTGGAAGTCGCTGTATATGTGCATTTGCTTTTTTCGTTGGCTAGTGCGATATTCCTTTTTTTCTAAAAAAAAGGGGAGATTACATCTCTATCAACATTATCGATGTGGGTGCGGATGAAAAATTTGAAAGAGCTCGTTAATGTCATAACGTAGAACTTGAAAAACGGATTTGGGAAACGCCTACGGTATTGAATGTAAGCCAATGTAGGTATGCGCTGGCTGGGAATACACACACACACCATCGTCATCAGGAGGTGGGATGCAGTATAGTATCACTCTTGCTGCCCTTTTTTTTCATGCTGCAAAACGTTTCAAGCTATACGGGTATTGGATTATAAAAGAAGGCACTGAAATCCTGAACCCTTTGCCTCATTTCATTATTATTGTGAATGGCTGATGTAACTATTACTCCTATCCGTCTCTACAGTACGGTTTCTTTTTTACTTCTTTTCTTGCCTCTCCTAGTCATTTGACCGTTAGCCACCACCATTCATTCCCCCCTCTTTATATTTCCTTTTTAAGTATATACACCCACCCCCTATTTTTTCAATGGTATTGATTAACTGATTCGGTCGTCACGTCCGAAATTTTGGATTACTGTATTATTTTACCCTCTCCTTCCTTTCCTACCTGCTAGATCTTTGCTAACCAATATAGCCCTGGGGTTGTCAAAGTTTATTTTATATCCATCTCATCCCTTCTCCTAATATAGTATAAATTACCAACTTGGCGAGTGTCCTATCCTTTACGTATCGCTTTTTTTAGCTTGTCGAGATTTTTTTTCCTCTGTCAACACGGACCAACTCACTGGCCTGGCTCTATTATCCTCTCCCGTTTATAACACCGGTAGCGATCGCCACAGCCACCGGGGTTAATATAAACCGTGTCTGACAATCATGGATGGTTGGTACAACACATACGAAGTCGTTACCGTGGTTATCAGTGCAGTTTCAGTGGCATGCGGAGCGGCAGTGGTGGCGCTAGCTCTAGTCTTGTACCGGATACGACCCCAATTACGCCAGGTACCATCCATTTACATTTCGTTGTACATCGGTTTGGCCGACGCGTTGTACCGATTAAGCGCACTACTGAATACCTTGCCAGGATTTATGGTGCACATTCGGGGCAACGAAGTGTTGATGCGAATATTTTTTTGGATGGTGTATTTCAGCCCATTGTGGTTTATTTTCCTCACCATGATGATTTCTACTGACTTGCAATTGACCTTTTTACACCCTACAGTTGATCGAGAACCGATCCAACGCTGGTATTTAACGGTGGCCACGGTGTTACCTTTTATAATTTCCTTGCCAGCGTTGTGTGTTCCGCATATTCGCTGGTTATCCGATCCGTCGCGGTTTGGATACAGTTTCGGCACGTCGCTAAATAATCGGTTGTTTATTTTATTTTGTTATGACTTGTGGATTGCTTTGGGGATATTTCATTGTTTGGTCATCGTGGTGCTCGTCATGGTTAAGCTGCTCAAGGGCATTCATTATATTGAAACCATACATTTATCATCACGGTCCCCTTCTTCCCCCATAATTTCAGGGACGACATCTTCACCCCCCTCGGCTGTTACCTTTCCGGATTTTCGACCGACCACCCACCACAACCACAACTCTAATCACAATCACCACCAGAGTTCCCTCTCTCATCACTCTATTCAGTCGCCACACTATCCGTCTTGTCCCAGGACCACTTGTACTATGGAATCATATCGTTCCTCTGGTCTAATTCCCACCACACCAACCACGCCCTCCCATAGTTTTCCCAGTCACACTACACCACCTAACCCTTACCCATCTGGTCGACCGGCTCAGTTGGTACGAAAATTACGGCAATCCGTGGTGCGAATCATGCTTTACCCGATCGTGCCCATGGTGTCCCAAACGTTGCAAATGGCGTCGTTACGTATTCCAATCGATGAGTACCGGCCACTCCATCTGTTGGCCACCATTTTGTGTAGTAGCCAGGGTATACTCAACTTTATCGTATTTTTACTCAACCCTGTGGTGGTGGAGGTGATTAGTTCGTGGTGGGCCCAACGGGCTGATCGGAAGCGCGAGAGTGAGTTGACGACGAGCAAACACTTTCGTATCTAAAATTCATTCCTGAAATGAAGTGCGTATGCCCCTTTCGTTTCATTCTGCGGCAGTGATTGGCAACGGTGTCTTCAACCTTCTGTCTAGGTCGGGCAATCTCTTGCCCGTGTGTAGGGAGCTCAACATCACACTTTGTCGATCTTTACCCCATACTTTACCGTGAACAGAGTGGTAATGTCTGGGTGTGCATAATGGGATTGTTGGAAGAGTGTTTGGTAACTGGTTTTCAACATATGCTGCCCAAGTGTAATTGCTTGGCGTTTCATATGTTTCACTGGTCCAGCAGAAAAACGCAATAGCCGATCATAACTATTGGTGTTTAATATGTTTTTTTTCCTAATCGTCATCAGACCTCTCATATATCTGTTAGTATTGTTATTTATTTTAATTACTTGACCTGTTACGTTGTCATCTGTACGTATTCCTTTTATCATTTAATAATTTATTGTACTCACTGTTAGAAATATGTACTCTATTTTTTAGATGGAGACTCACACTTCGTTCATATTATCCATTACACACTAATTACTTTTCACGGGAAAAGCATTACATTTATTAGACTATGGGTTCTTGATTAAAAGTGGTCTTAACCCTACGGCACCTCCTCTATGACACCATTGGACCAATAACCTACGCTATTGCTATCTGTAAATTTTAATTATGAAACTATACATGGCAGGGTTAAGGGCGGTATTTCACCATTATTTTATCTCCGGTTACGGAACGATTATCATGGGAAGCAGGTGAATTGACAAGAATGATTATTTTTCCGGTGACTGAACGAAATCTTAGATTGAATGGTGGAAAAAAAGCGCGAAAAAACAAATTTGGCATACTACTAAACACGTTACTGACATTAGAGCGACTAGATGAAGAGGAATGTAGTTTTTGAACCTTTATACACGTCCACAATTTCAAAAAGTAAAACCGACGTTGATGTAAAAAGTGCCGGCCTTTCCTATTTTTTTTCTCTCCCTCGTTTGAAATGTAACCGCACCTATGAACTACAAAACCAATACAGGGGCTACATAAAATAGGATGGATTGGTGTGGGCAGAGGGTTGTGGGGTGACTCCAGGTTTGGTAGGTTGGGAATGGGGACTTGTGAGACCCAGGCCGTACTGGAGAGTATCGGCTACTGAAAGACTAACCGGATCGTGTTGGGAGCGCAAAACTTGTGATGATGATACCAAGGATGCTGGTAACCCCGGATGGGTGTGCATCGCGGTAGGGTACTGATTCGCCGACACCCCGAGTTGCTGCCGACGTTCCAATATCCCTTTAATACTCTTGAGTAAATCAGCCCCTTCTGAATCCTGCACAGAGCTTGGTAGATGTGCCGAAATGTGGAAAGCAGTGTTATCTGACGAGGCCAATGGTATCGGTCGGTCGGTGGGGGGTAAGGCCGGAATGGAATGCGTACCAGCCGAAGAAGATATGCCGCCAGGTGTGACGTTGGTCCCTGAGGAAAACTGGTCGTGGCTAACCAATTTTGGGTTGGAATTACCCGAGACATGGTGGGACAATTGGGAATAAGTTGAATTATGGTTAAGCATGGACCGGTTGGGCAGGGACGAACCGAGCATAGTGGAGGCCGCGTTGGCTGACTCGGTGGGTAGAGATGATGCCAAACTCTGGTTGGATTCCACGGCGGGTACCTTCATCTTGATGGGGCTGGTGAGCGAACTGTTTTCCAGAGTGCGCTTGCGTTGACCCCGTGTCCGACTGGGCGTCTGGTGTTTAGCACTGGGACTCGTGGGATCCCTCAATGAGGTAGGGGTAGTGGATTCAACACTGTGCACTTTACGTTTGTGGGTACGAAGGTTCCCCATCTGTGTAAACTGTTTACCGCAGTCTTCAAAATCACAGATGAAGGGCTTTACATCCAAGTGGGTCCGCTCGTGCGTTCGCAAGTTACCCAACTGCGAAAAGGCCTTACCACATCCTGAGTAGGCACATTTATAAGGGCGTTCCCCAGTGTGCTTGCGCTCGTGGGTTTTCAAATTACCCAGTTGGGTAAAAGATTTATCACACCCTTCAAACGGACACTTGTAAGGACGGAAACCAGTATGGGATCGTTCGTGGATCTTGAGGTGGGCCCGTTGATAAAATAATTTACCACAACCTTCCACTAGACAGGGGTATGACCTGGAGCGTTTAGATTTATCTATACCCTTGCTCGGACTGTCCCGGTCCCCGTGGTCGCTCTCATCGCCTTCGGTACCATCTCCGTTGGTACTGTTGTTAGAGTTTGGGTGACTATAGCCGGTATTATCACCGCCGTTTTGGTTGGAGTTTTGGCCATTCGTACCGTTATTCGATAGTTGCCAAGTACTGTCATTGGAATTATAGTTGTACGATGAGGAAGTGGTAGACGTCACTGGTAAAGGGTTGCTAGTGATTCCATTATGGGGAAGGTCTATGGAACCGGACTGCAGGATGTCGTACGGATGCTTTGCCGAAGTTGTTGGAAAACTGTTGGTGGATTCGGATACTGGAGGGTCAATATTAGGAGTGTGATTTGGGTACTGTACGGAAGAGTCCCGTTTCAACTGCTGCCAAGAACTGACAACGCCTTGTAAAAGTGTTTCTGTCATTCGTAGGGGACCAAAACAAATTAACAAAAATCGAGATGTCCCCGTCAGTGACGATATATTTCGGTCAACAACCGTCGCTGTTGACAATAAAGGTGACGAGGGGTAAAGTTTTAATTACTGTTCGACAGTTTGGAAATGTATCTGGATAATCGTAGTTTGCGTATTGCATCGAATAAACCCAAAGACGAAAAGTATAACGAAAAAGACATAGTTAGTGACACTATTACTCGAATGGTCAGGATTCGACAAATATACGTCAATTCTAGCTGTCGATAAAAGTAGTATATGATACCTAAGCAGAACCACAGACTAAATATCACGACGAACACGGGGGCTAGTAAAAACTATGGGCCTGAAGGTGTGACTGCTGAATTACCTAATCTAGGGATAACATGCGTGTAAACCAGTTTATAGCGCACCTTAGCAGTGACGACGTGCCATTCTTTACTTACCTCCACAAAAACGTCAATGGTGAGTATGTGATAATATAAAACTATTTACACAGGCCAATATCGAGCATAAGACAAGCCTCTCTACTGACCCTACCGCCAAGATAGTTACGCTTCAACAAGGGGACCAGACAAGGGGGGTGGGGTTGGTTCGGACTCTAAGACCAGCGGAACGGCGCGACAAGGCAGTGAGAAAAGGGGCGTTCAGCTTAAGAAAATACCGGGACCGTGACAAGACGTTGTAAGTAATATAAAACACACGACTTCGTAAATCTACGATTTAGAAAGTACGGTAGGCCTTCGTCTATCTAAACGAATTGCAATAAAAAAATGAACGCTTAATACCAAAAAAAAACAGGGTTCAGAGGAGAAATACCAATAAGGACTCTTCACTTCCATAATTTTTTTCTGTTTTTTTTTTTTTTTTTGAGCCGTTTGACCCCTTTTTTTCCATCACCTCAAAAAAAAAAAAAGTTGAATTGCTATGGGATATTTTTCAATCATCCACCGCAATGAATGTCCCATCAGTAAATGGTAGTGGCCATTAAGCGAATCAGCTAGTCGATCTGGAAAAAAGAGGGTTTTGGCGCTACCAAAGGCAGTGAGAGCAATAAGACTGTGGCTATGTTGGCGTTGTGAAGTGAAGAGGAGGGG
The DNA here is from genome assembly GCA_027478255.1 of Dispira simplex. NCBI lineage: Eukaryota > Fungi > Kickxellomycota > Dimargaritomycetes > Dimargaritales > Dimargaritaceae > Dispira > Dispira simplex. The sequence goes on along the minus strand of JAOPJG010000797.1, from coordinate 875 downwards.
GGGAAGCATCTGTGATCACTAATGGCCTTTGTAGACATGGAGCATTGGTCTGCCCGTTACATATAAAGCAGAGTCCTAAAACAACCGTAAGGATTACCTCTCACTATAACGCTATCGTCCAGAACTAAGTCAGACATAGTAGTGGTGAATAGGTTTAGCGTTGATCTTTTTTTTAAGAAAAGTTTTTTTTTTTTTTCAATGGAGAATAAAATGAACGTGTCTGATCGGCTCACGTGGGGGCATTTGGTTCCTGAATCAAAAAAAAAAAAAAAAATACACCCATGGCCCGTTCCCACACTTTACAAAATCTTCCCCCAACCTCTCCCCACGGTGGGAACAAAAAAAAATTTAGGGCCCAATCTTTTTTCATACACGTGATTAAATCGGCGCAGTGCTCACATTTTTGTTTAAAAAACATCCCCCAACCCAACCCATGTGTAACCTGATACGAAAGAACGTACGCTACACACTGCTGATGGATAAGGGATGTATATTCATCAGGCCACTAGGCGAAAACCAGTAAAACTACACCGGCTTTCGAGCGGTCGGTGGTCTATGGGGTTGGGGGAATAATAGCTGACGTGGAATGTAAAAATAAAAGGGGAAAAACTTTCACCCGTCACCCTCGCTGAAATACAGCAAGTGTCCACGCCTGGTATTAGCCCATCTAATACAACCCCCCTCCCAACCATATTCAGAGTGTTTTACTGCTTCGTTTCATACCAGTTACGAGTTATTTTAAATTAATCAGCTTTTCAGAATTCGTTCCCAAAAACTTAAATTCACTATCGAGTGATTCACTTCTGCTTGCATCTCTTCAGTAATAAACTCCAAAATTACCATGCTCTTCGCTGCTCGCCACGTCTTGACTCTTT
>JAOPJG010000796.1:0-16804 GCA_027478255.1 Dispira simplex | reverse complement strand
TCATTGGGAGATGTAATCTCCAACTCCCTTTCTGCCATTGGCCCAGCTTCATCATGAGGTAGCTGGTCATCCTTATCAGGAGATGTAATCTTCCACTCCTGTTTCAGTAGTGTACGCTCTCAGTTTTTTTTGTTATTGTTAAAAAAAGGTAAAAATGTAAAGTGGTCAGCATTTTTTCTTGTCCAAATCACGTGATTATTCCTGTGATTTTCTTTCATCCAAAACGCTATAGAGTTGAAAAAAAAATCACCCATATATCTGTTATACCTCGCTCATGGCCATTAGTAAATCAAATGGGTGATTTTATTTCAACTATATAGAGATTTGGAGCAAAAAATGTACCAAACTCAACATAACCAATAGGATTTTGTGAGAGACCTATTCAACTTTGGCGGATTTTTTTTGCTATATAGTCGAAAAAAAACTATCCAAATAGCCAAATGAATGAGGGAAATGTGGGGTATACAAAAGACCGTTCGGCTAATAAAAAACAGACTTATGATTGCTATGTAAAATAGTCCAGAGGAAGATTGTGGGTATTCGTTATGTATAGTGTAATCATATTTCCCTTTGTTTTCTGAGTACAATCCTTCATTAACCCCACACTGCACTTTACTTTGTTCGTCAAAGGAAAAAAAATAACGATGAATAAATTCCACTACGCAATGAAACGTTTGTCGAAAAATAACCAATACATCAATAGATAGCTGTAGTTGTTTTGTATAAGGAAGGAGTGAGATACCGGCTAAAGGAAGCACTACCCACACTAAACGCTAACTCCACAATCGATGGCTTACGTGATACTAGTCATCACGCCAGCAACACCTTCCCTAGAACTATAAAAAAAAAAGAAAAGGAGAAAAGTCACTAGGTAAAGGGCTAACATTCATTTTACCCCCCCCCTAAAAAAATATAGGCAAACAAGCCTAGAAGAAGTCAATGAAAAATCAATGTCATCTGTATTGTTATGAAGAAACAAGAAATAAACGAAAAAGGGGGGTGGAAGGGCCAAAGAAGCTAACACCATCGACCCGTGTATATTAAACAAAAAAATCAAAATTGGGTTTGTATACACACTCTCGCACTTTTGGGAGATTTACAAGGCCTCATATCGCCATATTCTAGCACGACAGTCACCCGAACCAGTTGCGAAAAGTCCACCAGCAGGGGAAACCGCCACGGAAATGACCGAGTTCTTGTGGCCCTGCAACATAAATTGGGTGTTGGTAGTGTGAGCATCCCAAAACTGGACACTGCGGTCTTTGGAGCCCGATACGATCCAACGTCCGCATGGGGAACAGGCTACCGAGAGTACAAAGTCCTTGTGGCTGGCCAGTGTGGCCCGACAGGTGCTGGTTTTGGGGGTAGTGGGATTGGACAAGTTTGAGGGATCCGTCGGGTTCGGCATAGTACTTTTACCCCCTGTTTGTGCCGAAGGAGGAGGATTACCCCCACCTCCCGTGCGTTGCAGGTTGGTCAGATCCCAGATTTTGATCGTCTTGTCCAAAGAACCTGAAATCAGAGATGATCCGTCTGGTGTAAAGGCCACCGAGTACACACTGTCCTTGTGACCTTCCAGACGTTCCAACATGTAACCGCTTTGGGCATCCCACACCCGCACCATACGGTCCAACGAGCCCGCTGCGACAAACCGACCATCCGGACTAATCGCCACCGAGGTCACCCCTGCGTCTTTGGGACCCACGTCGTCAATAGCCAGGTTAAACAATCCCTTACCCTTGGAGGCGTCCCACAGGCGAGCGGAGCGGTCTCCCGAACCCGACACAATGATCCGTCCGTCACGGGAATAATCCAGTGAGTAAATGTCCTGCTCGTGACCGCGGAGGGTATGGCAGATACGCTTAGAAGAGAGATCCCAGATACGGATGATCTTGTCTTCCGCTCCGGTGGCCAAGTACTTGCCGTCAGGACTAAAACACACCGAGCGAATATACAAATCCCCTTCCTTAGCGGCGTTTTCGTCATTTAGCGTGATAATAAGGTCGCCTGTGGTAACATCAAAGATTTGGGCAGTCCGGTTGCACCCCGTGGCGAGAAATTTACCGTCGTTACTAAAACGCACACAGCACACCACGCTGCTGTGGTCCAGCGAGTGCACCATGTCCATGGTCAGGGAACGGGGAAGTTTAGGGTTAAACACGGCGAACCAGTCAGCCCCTTCCAATTTCATGTCGTTAGGCACGGTGTTGGGGTCCAACTCACCCATACCCGGTGCACCTCCAGGTTTTCCACTGAGAGGAGGACGAGTGGGAGGACCCGTGGTGCTGGAGGCACTGGTCTTGCGTTTGGTACCCACCACCGCCATTTGGGCATCCTTGGGAGCGGAAGGGGTAAGAGGGGACTGGGTGTTGGGGTTAGTTGGTGTCAATGGTTTCATGGGTTTACCATTTTTATCATGGGGAGTGTGAGGGTAACCCGAAGGCTGGGAAACGGGTATGGGGTGCATAGATTCACCCGTATCGGAGCGCAGACGTTTCTGAGGTTGCTGAGGGGTGGTACCCCCGTTAGTATAGGCTGCTCCACCGGGGAAACCTCCTGCAACGTGACTAGGAGGTCCACCTCCGGGAGGCAGTTCGCCCATGGGACCGACATTGGCGTTAGGTGGTTGGGCATTACCCGAGGAGGGCATCATGTTGCCCAGGATATTAGACTGGCCATGACCGATGGTGGGCGGGGCAGGGGGAGGGTGGGTGGCCGACGGAGCACCCGGAGCTGGAGGACCGCCGCGCATTTCCAACTCCTTTTGCAAGCGGATAATCTCTTCTTCATATTTTTGCTTGATTTGCAGGTGGGAAGTTTGCAATTCCCCTAAGACCTGCTGGATATGGCTCAATTCCGCTTGATAAGATTTACCATCGGGATCATCACGTTGCGTTTTGTTGACACTCACTTCCTGAGTAAGACTGTCAAACTCTGTTTTGAGAGCGTCTAATAAATCAGGAATCCGATTTTGTGGGGCAGCGTTTGGAACCATGGCACGGTGATTGTAAACATTCGACATTATGGGAACGACTGAACTCTGCTCACCTTCAATTAGAGCATCGATTTCCGGAAGAATAGCGTGCAACTGCCAGTCACGAACTGGTTGAATCCTGAAAGAGTAGACAGATCTAACTATGAGTTGGGACTAGGTAAGTATGTTTTTCAAATGTGGTCAATCGAGCGCAGCAAAGTTTTGTGATATTCAAAACACCGCCATTTCGAATAGATGAAATATAATTGAATCTCAATGTTACAAGTTAGCATGATTATTCATATGAATGCAGTTCTCGGCACCTTACTTGCCAATGAATAATGACCCTCCCCCATGTGGTACAGTTGCCGTGATAAACACCCTTTACAGATTATCAGTAATGAAAGCCAGTCCCTCTCACCCCATATAGTGAATAAAGGACCACACCTTGTCCGTCCTTCATACGAGCCAGAATGGGACTACCTTAACATAGGGATGCACTTCCTCTTGCGCTAGAGGCAGGATGTAACTAAACCCAGGGCCACTCACTTTAAATTCGGCCTGGGCTAATTCTCACTTGTACACCCCCCCTCGACGCCAAGTGGGACCTCACAGTCCGTCTTGGACTGGGCGCAGGAGAGAAAAGGAACCAGAGATGAAGTGACTGTTATTGTCTGTTGGACAATGTAATACAGAGGGGATCTCATCTTGCTACCTCGAATGGTAAGGGGGGTTAAGATGAGGGTAGGTCGTGGGGTACTATAAGATTACACAAAACCACATAATTGTTTCCAAAACACGTGTTACAACACGTGTACCATGAGCGGATGGGAGTACCATGGAGTAATGCCAAAAGTATATGGAACCGGATAAACTTACCTATACCAGGTCCAAGTGTTTGATCGGAGACGACGGATGGAGAAGATGGAACAGATGAACAATTCGTTGATAAAAAAAACTAGAGATGGAAACGCTAAAGATTGAAAAAAATTAGAAATATTAAAGAACGAAAAGATAAAGCGAAAAGAAAATGGGGTTACTACTGAACACATACACTCGGACGCGATAAAGTTCGTGTTTGGGAAGAGTAAACGTTATACGGCACCTGACCCACTTTCATTTCTCCCGAACCATAAACCGATAGACTCGAATAGGATAAAAAAAAATAAACGAAATTCCTCACAGACCACAAAAGCCAAAACGAACACTGGTGACTTCCCCAGAAAAACGATTCCCGAAAAAAAAAGATACCAAGTTTAACTCGAGTCGTTGCAGTCGCAACCGACGATGGAGGTTTTAAAGCATCATAACAGTACCATTTACTACCGACTGATCTCTGGCCATATTATTCAAAATGTGAGAGGGATCCACCAACCAACATCTCCTCCCCCCTATTAACTGACAATCGATTTTCCCCATCCACTGCACTGGGAAAAAAGTTACATCCTTGTGCATCTGGTGGTTGGCTCCCAGGTCACACTCCCTGTCGCTTTCCACGTGGGACAAGCTGTACCACTGCTGGTTATCGATGATGAAAATGCGATGGAAATTATAGTAAACAAATTACCATAACGATGAATAACAATGAGGAGGTTGTCACATTTAGCGGGCACGTCTTCAGCTTTTATCTAGGCACTATTTTATCTCTGGAAATATGGTCTGTAGTGACACTTTTCTGAAATGTAACACAAGTATCTTCCATCGTGGAAGTCCATTGTCCCTGACATTAATGATAAGCGACAATGGCCGTGCGACATTTCATCCCACCACCGGGGGAGGTGGAAAACCATTATACCAAACTCCACTCGAGAATAATTTCCTAGGTTTGGCCTATGCTTCCCCAACCTTGGTTTTCGTGTTCACACGTCCGTTAGCCACCCTCGGTAGGAATGAGTGATACACAAGCTATGCTGCGTTATTGTCTTATTATGTTCACCACACTCTACGTTGTTATGAACTCATTCACCTTCTTTTTATTAATTAACGTAACAAAGAATATAATTAAACGCGTGTCTACAATCGAGCTTCCCCCAAACCCTTCCAACCCAATTAGTACTTAGTTTACATTCCTGAATAACAATGGTAATGATCCACGAGTTAATCACAGTTCCTTGTGGTTACGTCAGAATCAGATTCAGCAGAGGTCAACACCTGCGGCGGAGAGTGTTTGAGAATACCTTGAATTTCCATGACTCGTGCTACTCTACGGCACTCTGTGGCGGACCGTTTCTTGCCAAGTTCCGAACGAATTATTCCCCACTGGATACCATACTTTGCTGTCAACTTTACCAGTTGCTGACATTCCTCCGTCGACCACTGGCTGACAGCTTTCACTGCCATCATCAACCTGTCCCAGCGGGTATAGCAGTGATCCGCGGTCCGTCGGTCAAGCTTCGAAGCCGCCAACGTCAAGAAATGATGTTGACCATCTTTGGTATAAATCGGTGGACTGCGTTTGGATGATATTCTAGTAGCGCGGCCCTTGGTGGATGTGGTCGAGGAACGTGAACTTTCCGATGGGGGTATATCCATTGCGAGTGCCTCTTGCGCATGTTGCATAGAGCGCAGAAGTGACCCTAGTTCGGAATCCTCAGAATCTGTCACATCGGAGCTCGGGGCCGAATCAACGTCCGACTTGTCACCACTGGTTGAGTCTGGGTTGGAAACAGCAAAATACGTACCATCCAGTAACCAAGGGAAATATTGTCGAGCGGTGGCGATTAAGACAGCATCCTCTTCCGCTGTCCATTTACGCCCTTTAAGTCCAGTTGGAATACCCTTGTTCCAGCGTCGACTACATTGGTACGAGCTACGTGTGGCCACCACTTGGGCGACTTTGTTCCAGTCACCAGTCCCATACTGGGCCACGCCCCGTTTTACCCTCTCCAGTTCTTCTGGAGTCCATGGCTTTCCCTTTTGAGGCGTGGTTATTCGTTCGTAACGCCAAAATAACTCAATATTTACCCTACCTGGGAACTCTTGAAGGAATTGTCTCCACTTGCGACCGTGCCGCTTTACGGCCTCCAACAACCGTTGATCTTCCTCGGGTGTCCAGGGTCGTTCCCAATCCATTTTGAACTTTTGTCGTCGCCAGCGTTGGTAACATTGTAGGCCTGTACGCGTTCCTACTACTCGGCTAACGTTATTCCAGTCCTTGGGACCATAAGCATTCACAGCCGCGTCCAATAAATCCACCTCCTCTTCCGACCATTGCTTATGGAGAGAAGGCGGAGGAAGGGTACGACTTTTTTCTTCCAATTCCACCAGATCTTCGAGGTTGGTTCTCTGAAGCTCAGGATCCTTGGCCATCAACTTTGACAACTTGAGTTTACCCATACGAAATTTATGTAAGCACCGACCCCAAAGCTGGTACAATATAAGAGGGGTACAATTCGGAAAGGACTCGGTCAATGTCTCCCAGTCAATCCACATAGAACGGTTCCGGGCTTTGAGAAGTGTAATCAAAAATCGTTCCAAAGTAGCATCGTCCCACCGCACCATACGTCGTTTGGTGCGGCTTAATTCTGGATTCCTTTTCCGCTCTTCTTCTAGACGTTTACGTTCGTGGAATAGGTTCTTGGGGCAATTGAACATTGTCTTGGTGGACTTGTAGCGGCAGTACCCCAGTCTGAACTCTAGAAATGTGGCCCCGGAAGCTACCTTGGCAAAGGTCAGGGCATTCCGACGCGGATCGTTACCTTGCGTGGTGTGTCGTAAGGACCTTTCCATAAAGGGCTGCGCCCGAACTGGGTGTGACCAGAGCCAGCTAGAGTTGAATGAACTGATCACCGATATCTTACGACAGGACGTATAGATTTTCATGTTTAGCAATAGCGTTCTGATATCGCGATATTTCCAAGTGTAGGTATTCATGAAGAGGAATGCTTTCAAAAAAAAAGAAATTCACTAAAACGAACAAAATAGGGTAAACGGGAATCGATCCGGCAGGCCAATGCCTACATAAAATAGTTCAAATAGACAACGTCTAGTGAATGTCATCCACAATAAAGTATGGACACCTGAAAGAAACAGAGTCCAAAGCCTGAGTGGAAATCCTGGCACTTTCTAAACGACCAGACTCTTGACGTCGCTCAGCCACTACACCCTCCTGGGCCTACCTCAATACTCATTATTATATTACAGAACGAGAAAAACACATTAAACATTTGCCAGTTGCCTTTAATTACAGCTACCGAATGTCCTAGCCGAGTTTTTTTTTCAACCTTGCTCACAGCCATTCTGTCAACGAGCAAAGATAATTAAATGCCATGGGTCGTGAAGTGAGTCCACAGCGAAACTCCCCTGGTAAGTAAATCCACTCCATTGGGTAAAGCTGTACTACCAGGTCCATCTCATATTTTTTGTAATACTCCCTAGCTGATTTTGGTACGCTATCATACAAAGAGTCCGAATGATTAAACCATCCCATTCCCTCTTGAGCCCTGTACTGCATATTCCTGGGCGAGGTCACCTATGCTCACCGACACCCTCTTCTAACCCAGCTATTCCCTATTCGTGTCCTGATTATTCTCCTTGTTTTGAATTAAACAAATTCCGAATTATAACACACTTGTGAATGTAGCCACGATTTCAAATGACACCGACATTAATGATGACCAAGATATAGCACGTACCAATGCCCTTTTAAAACCTCTAGGCTACTACTGCAAGGATATCCTCGGGGATGGGAACTGTCTCTTTCGTGCCTTGGCGGACCAGCACCTAGGGAACCAGGACACCCATGCCGAGTACCGTCAGAAAATATGTGACTACATCGCCAATCATAGAGACGATTTCGAACCTTTTATTGAGTTTGATGAAACATTCGATCATTATTTAGACCGCATGCGATCATTAGGAACCTTTGGAGGCCATTTGGAACTGGTAGCCTTTACGCGTAATTACCACGCGGCCATCAAGATATACCATGCAGACGGTACCGTCTATTGTCTTGGTCAGGAATCCTCTAATGACTCTACCGATAATTCCTCACCACAGTTGAACAAGTCCGCCAGTGAAGATAATCCAGGAAACTCCTCTCCTTCGCCACCATCCACGGTATACTTGGCCTACCATTCCTGGGAACACTATTCGTCCATTCGGTGTCGCACTGGTCCACACGATGGTCCATCCAGAATACCCGACGGTGGACCTTTAGTGCAGAACCCCCACTCTTCATCCCCGCCATCAAAACGGCAGCAACAACTCAGTGCGCAGCTTGAGGCTCTGAAATTACAAAAGAGCCAGGTGTCTAAACCTATTCCGCATAAGATATCGGCCCGTCAGCGGAAAGAGCAGGCCAAACGGCGCCAAAAGGAAAATCGTAAACTCAAGGGTAAAATCCAATACTTGGAGACCCAGACGAAATCCGCCAACCACCCTCAAACAGACGCTTCTCTCAAACAGCTCTACATTTAATTTGATTTTACTATTGATCCGTTTATTGCAATTCGCCAATTATTCATTTTAATCCTTTGTCGGTAGAATACCCAAACTGGTAATACAATAATGAATGGTGTAGGCTTTCTAGACAAATTAGAATATTGGCCGTCCTTAAAATAGCCAACTTGGGGTCCCAAAACAAAGCGCAAGATTGCTGCTTCAATCCCCGCTATAATTTTGGCGTGAATAAGTGACCAGGACGAAAGAATACAAACCAAATTGGAAAAAAGTGTCCCCTCGTCCTTTACAATCCTTGGTAGGACTTTATTCAGGGCTGGATATGTGCCCTGGTTGGGCCTTGGGCAGGGAGCCACACAGCAGTTACTAGATATTCACCCCTCCCTTCATTCATCGCCCATTCTTTTTATGGGACTCGTTCAATCTGGCTGGACGCCACGATTTACCTGCTCGCCTGTGTGGGAACTATTATGGTGTCCTCATTCTACTTATCAACAATGCCAGGGTGCAATTGGGTAGAACTTCAGGGTAAGAGACATCACTTTCATTGGCTTTACTCACATCGACGAGTAACAACATCTGCCCGCGAGATTACACATACCAGTTGAGTGAGTTTGTTGACCCCCTGAATAGGGTGGCACCCCAGGGGGCCTAGTATCCCTTTGTTCTTTTTTTGGATCATTCCGTTCTCATTAAGTGAGCCTAAAGTTACAGGGCATAGCATTGTCATGTGCAGCGCCAATTTTTATTTTTCAATATGTGTGAAAGCAGTGTGAAAGTGAATTCCTTTGGATGAAATTTCCGACGTGAAAGAAAAAGAGATGCGATAAACTTGTGATAATCCTTCATATTTTATCTTTGTAAATTGTCGATCGATGCTTGTGTCTGGATTAAAATTTTTGTCCTGGGAATAAACGCATTAGAGAACATAGAGAGATTACACGCCAATAAAGCCTATCTAGGAAAACGAACTAATAAGTGAACAGAACCCGAAAAAAAACGTACTGTCTTTCATCTGCATAAAGTCCCCCGCTGATCCTGTTGCAACTTCCACACTACAAGTTGCTATTAAAATATAATCGATCGCCAGTACTACAAACGGACGATAATCGACTGTTATTCTTTAAATAATGAAAATTCCTTGAAAGCATTTACACCTAATTAGGAAGATGGTTTAATCGGGAAAGTCTCATGATTAATTGTCTCGAAATCCATTAAAAAAGACTAAATTAGTCAGGCAAATACTACTTCATTTATCCGTTGGAATGTACCATTCTGTTCATTTCCTTTTCTATTAATTTTCAGAGAATATAGAAGATAAGCAAAGTGAAAAACGCTTTCCCTACATTTTATTGATCAGAGGAACTCTGGGAGAGTACACCATACTGTTTATAGCGTGATTGCATTCTTCAGCACTGATAAAAAATCATCCAGTGTGACCATTATTCTGTAACAGAGTCGGGTAAGCGTATTAAAATATATCATCCTCAAGGTACCAGGTGTCCTTTCAATCCTAAATCTGAGTACTTTTAATCTTGAGATCACTCAACAATTTTAATCCAAAGAAATCAAGGATAAACAGGGGGTGGTGGTATTATAACAATCGAGTAGGATATCCCAATAATTGAATGAGCAGGAATGCTAGTTATAAAATATTTATTTGTAATACACATGAGGAATCCAGATTAGAGGGGTCGACGGGCCCTATTTATCAGAGATGTGACTGACGACTGGTCGGGGATCTCTTGTGCTCTCGAATATGGGGCGGTGGGGTCATTAGTGAACTATCTATCCGTTTACCGATCTGTGTTTGTCTCCCCCTGCGTGGATGTCTCCTGTGGTCCTCTTATTTCCTGTGCGAGTCCTATTACTTTATGCAATATGCTAAGGTTCACCTCCTGAGTGCAGGAGGACCAGAATCGGTTAGACTGATAGTTACCAGCTAGAATCCCCTGTACCCACATTTACACAGCGAAGGGAAGTGGTTCCCCTTCTGGCGAGAGGGGGCGAGCCTCTAGGGGGAGACCCTCGAGATCGCTACAGTATTGTCGGAGGGGCTTCACCGTGATCATTGGTCCAACCAAGTATCCCAGCATTCGGGTTTAAATTTTATTTTAAATGAGCGACAGGGTTATTTTCTAGAACACAAAAATCGCACCATAGCCAATACCAATTTGAGGACAGGAAAAGGGAGATCAAGCAGCATGCTGCGAAATTCACTTTACCTAACAGGGGTGAAATACCCAGTGACCACCATTCACAGCTTTACACTCACAAAGTGATACGGATTCACAGGCAATCCGAGCGTTGTGTTCGGGCCTTGAAGCCCTAATAGATTGGCACCATTTTTAGGTGAAGGAGTTACGAGTAGGTAGATGCTATCTTGGTGTTTAACCGCCGAATGCCCACTATACCTGAGAAAAGGAGCACATGTTAGCTGTCCTTGTCCGACACTAACGGAATACATGTAAAATATAAAATCCCCGGCGGCTTCTCCATTCTACTTTATTTACTTATAATCATACCAATAATGAAAATTGACAACTGTTATCCCGATTTTCGCGATATTCTTATGCTACCCTTTGATTTTTCGTGACTGTGGCAAACGAAACCGTGAACTTAAAAAAATAACGATTTGTTACCATTAATACCAACCACGGCAGAAGCAGTATGATGTCTAGCACCCCCTTCGTGGTCCATTCTCGAGTAAACAGGTACTCACCAAAGGTAAGTATGGCCACTAATAGCATAACTAATGATGCACATATTTTTAGTTAATATCGTTAGCGTTCCCACTTTACATCAGATTTTCGGACATTGATGGTTCACACATCCATCTTAAAAAGTCGCCAAGTTACTGACCCTTCCACATGAGTGTCACCCCTCCTCTCCTCATTTGTATCATGCGCTTTCTCTCCGTCCACACTATAGTGTCTTATACAATTGGTCCTAGTTTTGGCGTGTTGCTTCTGGCAAGTCGTACTAAACGCCCCGCTCAAAACCCAAGATACGAACAGCTTAGGCACTTTAAACGATGACCAGATGACTGAACTACGGATATGGGCCCAGTAAGTAACTATAGTTCACACTACTGCCTTCCCAGTGTTTATTATTATGCTTGTTAAGAGCGCCCATGTTATTCACTCACGAACCTTGTCCGTGACTATGACTGAGATTACTCTGCAATACACACACTAATGTTGTTCCTCGGCTACTCTCTGTATATGGTAATCGATGAACTGTGATTCTCTGCTCGCAATAGATACGCCTTTGCCGCATACCAAGACGTAACGGACTGGAGTTGTGAACGTTGCCAAGGCCATACTGCAAATACCCAATTTGTGGGGGTCTATGAAAACATTTTTCCGGCCATGAAATGGTATCTGGCGGTGTACAAAGACCGAAAAACTATTATCCTGGGCTGCCGAGGATCCACTGAAAAAAACTTTCTAACTTTTCTCACGAACGCCGTAGTTTCCAAGAAGAACTGGCCTCCAGCTGCTAGTGATTCCGAAGTCCACGAAGGCTTCCTCGATTCCATTCAGGTGGGCATGGGGAAAGTCCGTAACGCTTTAAAATTATTAGTGGGGGAGTATCCTGATTTCACAATCACCCTCACGGGTCACTCGTTGGGAGGTGCACAGGCCGTGTTGGCAGCTATCCAGATAGCCATGGATAATTCTCAGTGGAAGAGTAAGTTACGTGTGTACACGTTTGGTGAGCCTCGGGTGGGTAACACCGAGTTTGCTCAGTACTATGACTCTCAGGGCATTCCCACTCGACGTGTTGTGAATCACAATGATTTAGTTCCTCACCTACCGTCTCATGCGATGAATTTTACACACCATGGGGGAGAAGTGTGGATCCGGTCATCAGATAACCAAGGAGTAGTGTGTCTCTCAGTGTACCCTGATGAGAATGCGGACTGTAGTAGTGGTGTTCGGTTTTACAAACGTACTCTCAACGACCACAGTACGTACTGGGATAGCTATTAATTTAATCGCATGCTCTTGTCAGATGAACTGCAATCTATTTAAAACATAATATAAATAAACCCAGACTAATTATTATCTCTAAATGAGCAGAAAAAGGAAAGGGTTACCTGTGATTATAAATACTCTGGGATCGCGTAGTCCCGTGTTGGCCCGTCTCCCTTAATATGGGCATCAGTGAAGGTTATAGTTTCGGGATCCTACTCGGTATCTTCAAGAGTAGTAGATAATAAGTGGTATAGAAGAAGACCTTCAATTTTCTTGTGAGAGTTAGCGCGGGACCTGTTCGCGCTGTGGGTAACACCAGTATCAGATTCCAAACTCCTCCCTTATTGGAACGATTAAAAAAGAGAAGGAGAGAGGACAAATTCTTGCGGGGAGAGTTGCCTTTTTTTAGTCGAGACCTACTATAGCGGGAAGAGATATCATGTAATAAGTACAAGCGTGTGAAATCATGATAAAACCGCACATGACGTAGTCAAAACTGGGTGATGTTTTTCCAACACGTGGTTTAAAGTAAAGATGTACCAATTACAATTTAACCAATAGGTTTCATTAGGCACATTTAACGCTGCTGAATTTTATGTTTTAGGGTTGAAAATAAATTACCCAACTAGTGAGGTTGACCGTACAACTCCTTTCCTGATGGTGCGTTGCTTAGCTGAGTTGTCGTAACCCCAAAGGACTCGGTGAAGGATCGGAGAATTGAGGCTTGTACGGATTTTATTTTTATGGGAACGGTTAAAATAGTTACCAATTGGTTAATATCGTGGCATCAGGGGACCCTTGTTATTCCCAAAATCCTTTTAAAGCAACTATGAATATTTTTTGCCCCATACTAGCGTTGATTGCTGGTGATGTGCCCTATAGTTAGTGTCCTTTGCGTGAGCTGTCGCCCATGCCCTGATCCACAATGCTACCAAGGGTATCACTGGTCCCTTAGTACACAAGGCTTCCTGGAATATAGCGATCAACTGGGACATGGCGAGCCCCAAGATTTGGTCCCTATCTTTTCTCTGCTCCATGTCACATAAACATAACCGAAACGTGGTGGTGGTGATTAATCAAGCGCTAATTTTCTTGTAATCTATCTCGTATAAAATGAGCGATGGAAGTACATTTCTTTGCTACCCCAACTTTCCTTTTTCTTATTCATACATGTAAAGTGACAGTTCGTTCAAATATTAGCTAGCTCTCCCTTTCGAACATCGCACTGTTAACTTGGCTCTTTTTTTACACTTAATACACACTAAGCAGTACTTATATGTACCTACCCTCACTTTCGCCTTCACGTTTATGCATTAGTATAGTAGTTCTTGGGACTATTTTTGACTGGTACCACTACCAATTTTGCTGAATTTGGGGGGTTTACTCAAGTCTACTGCAGCATTGTATCCCCAGATAGCTTGAATCTTCTATCGAAATACCCGTCTATTCCCCCGTGAAAACCGTCGGTACACATATTTAGGGCCCAGAATTTTGTTGGAAAACTGCAGATATTTTCCGATGGAGGTGAGTAATTGCCCAAGAATAACGTTAGTAAAATGGTGTTGTTTGGCCTAGCTAGCGAATATGCCAAGTTGAATAACCTAAACCCTATGCTTACTCTATGGACAACTATCCCCCGCTCTTTCTTTTTAGTGTATAGAAGTAAGAGGGTAATGCAACAATTTCATCTGTAGTATATAGATAAGCAAATTGCAATTGCTACAGCCAGTCTAGCTGAGTATTAACCTTAAATCTGTTTTGATAAAATCCTTTTGGTACAATTTACACTTCTTGCTTCCCCTCACGCTAGGTATTGTATGCCTTCATTTGGTTATGGTGCCTGACAAGCACGATTGTGGAATCTTTCGCCGTTTCTACCGAAAACCTTTCCCTGTCTAAAGGTAATTTGGAACCAAAAAAAATCGATCAGTTAAAAATTTGGCTAAATTATTCTTTCACAGCTTACCGAATTAAAGGTGCCCAGAACTCCAAAAACGAAGAAAACGAAGAAAACAAAGAAAACGACAAAGTTTTGCATAAATGTCCATACATCAATAATAGTACCGTTAAGTCCGCTTTTGTTCGCATTAAGGACCCATCCGTAGGTGTATTCATGGCGGTGGACTTTAGTCAAGAGGCCATTGTACTGTCCTTTAAAGGTACAGACCCACGCAGCAAATTTCGGTCGGCCATTGACATTCATAAAACTCAGTGGCCCCCGGGAGAGAAAAGTAAGGTTTATCGGGGGGCCCTGGAAGGATACCAATTGGTGAATAAAGATTTATTTACCAAACACTTCGAATTACACAAAGAATACCCTGCGTATACGTCCTACATTGTGGGTCATAGCATAGGAGGAGTACAAGCCGTCTTTTACGCCGTTGAATATCAGGGTCGTATCCCCGGAATGGAATTCAAGGTTGTTACGTTTGGAATGCCCAAACCAGGAGATAGCAGTTTTAGGGCCCTATGGGAACAGAAGGGTATTTCGTTAACCCAGGTCAATAACTACCCTGACTCAACCCCTCACTTGCCTCCGTCGCTCTTTAAATTTCAATACCTTGCCCCACCTATCGTGGTGGATCCTGAAAATAATCGGACAGTTGACTGTGCCATAGCGGTTAAGTACGGAGACACGCTATGTACTCAGAAACCCTCCCTATGGTACCGTGCATCTGCACATTCGTCTTTCTGGGGAGAGGATGGAAGCGTATTCGGTCCTAAAATATAGCTGCTAGTAATTATGAATAATATTGGAAGTCACTTTATACGAACTTGCATGAATGCAACTCTACAGTTTCGACATTACGATATCCTTACCAATTACTACGACTACGGATATTTTCGTTTTTGTTTTTTGTGTTACAATATCCACGTAGCAGTATATTATCCTTTTTTTCGATTCTATATATCATACTTCAACTAGTTGATTGTGGATCCATTTTAGAACCATACTTTCTTTATAATAGTTACCGTCATTATCAAGTACTATGTAAGCTCTCTTGGACCATTTATCAAAATATCTGTGAAAATTACTTCATTGGAGGGAACCAAGGACTTCATTATATACCCCTATAATGTCATCATCATTGTCAAACACTCTACCCTCCAGCTTTTTCTTGATATACGGGTGATTTTTTTTTGACTATATGGGTAATTTTTTTGGACTATATAGAGCAAAATCCCCCGATTTCAGGTCGAAATAAATCACGTGATTTTCAGGGAAGAAAAATACTCGCCTTCTCCTTTTCGTAATGATTGGTAAATAATAAAACCTATTCACATGCATTCGAATTGGCTCTTTCACATGCAAATAGGTTTTCCTATTTACCTTCAATTAAACTTCGCCTAGCTCATTTAGTTGTTATGGTATCCCTACTATCATGGGAATGACGGCTTTCAAAGCTGTGTCTTGCATTATTTGGTAATGTTTTTCAGCTATATATAGCTGTGGCCTCTGCTGGACCCCTTTTAACCCTTAGACCCTTTTAAAGTATCATGATTCTTGCATCTTTCTAAGAGCCTCTGCCTCATTATTTTGTTGTTTATAGGATTTATTATATGGGACAATCTGTCACCACCATTCAAAATAATAAATCCATCCTTTCCTTTATACTTGTCATTTTCATTGACAGTTTTAATTTCTTAACATGGAACACCCTGGGGTTCATTTTTTAACACATTCAAAAACAGGCAAATCTGCCTTAAATAAGTTTACTTTTTCATTTCTATACACAGAACACTCAGGTATTCAAATCTTTTATGTGTGTGCATAACAGACAATTTGTCTTAAAAACATTATGCAGGGCAATGCAGGATCCACATTGGGTACCAAGGAAGGTGCATCTGTACTTTGCTGAGAAATGGATGGGCCTGGAAAACCCATCAAAATTGTCTGCCAGGTTCACAAAGGCCACCAGATCACATGGAAGTCAATCCCCACCCTGGCTACTCCATGATTATTTTGGACCACCCCACAGGACCAGGAGGAACTGGATCAGGTGATACACAAGCTTGTAACATGTCAGGCCCTGGAGAAGGGAGAAACCAAATACTGTGGGTACTACTGCAATCTGTTCATGAAACAGGAAGTGGACAAATGCCCTCCACTGGTGGACCTATGGCATATTAATGAATTCCTCCTCCACCTGTGATTCAAAATGGAAGGTTTGGGTGTGTTTGCTTTGATGGTGACACCTGGAGCATATCTTACCAAGGTGGACATCAAGGATGCCTATCTAACTATACCTATCCATCCAGATTCTCACCATTTTTCAGTGGTACAGTCACAGGGACAGGTATTCCAATACCAGTCTCTTCCTTTGGTCTAGCCACAGCACCCCAGGTGTTTTCCCAAGTGATGAAAGCAGCCATTGTTGCAAATGCACCATTTCCCTACGATTTTTTCTACCTATTTTACCTAGTTTAAGCCTACGATTTTTAAGGTTAT
>JAOPJG010000795.1:0-16822 GCA_027478255.1 Dispira simplex | reverse complement strand
AACCGCGTTGAACCAGTGACGGAGCATTTCAGGAGTGGGCGGGCCGGCGGGTTGTTGGGGTTGGGCTGATAAGCGCCGTATCGTCCGAGTCATTAAACCAACGTTCCACACAGACAAGGTAAGAGGAGGGGTTAGTATGGTCGGGGGATAGATTGTAACTCGTTATTCATTACAACGCACCAGGGCATATACCGTGTCCATATTGTCAACTTCAAATAGGACGTGTAAAAAAAACCTGTTGTTGAGGCGTAGGTACTACAAAGAAGTAATGCCAGAATGATGACCACTAGTATGGTAACATAGAACCCAACTACTCAACTCCGCCAAGTCACAGAGTTGATAAATGTGGGTAACCCACAAATTACAGATCAATTTACTTACCAGGCGGGGGGTACGGACTCCCGTACGACTGGGGCGGTTGACTA
The DNA here is from genome assembly GCA_027478255.1 of Dispira simplex. Taxonomy (NCBI): domain Eukaryota; kingdom Fungi; phylum Kickxellomycota; class Dimargaritomycetes; order Dimargaritales; family Dimargaritaceae; genus Dispira; species Dispira simplex. The sequence continues at coordinate 16,397 of JAOPJG010000795.1, read as the reverse complement.
GTGGGCGGATGGGCGCCATAGCCCTGTTGCTGACCGGCATAAGGGTTTCCGCCATAGTTGCCACCCGGGGGTGGATTGCCATAGCCCTGTTGACCTCCGTAAGGATTACCACCAGGATGACCATAGGCGGCACCACCTGGTCCATATTGAGCACTCCCTGCGTAGGAGCTGTAGTTTCCTCCGGGTCCAGAACTTCCGGGAGGGTGACCGTACGACATGGTTTTTATAAACTGTGAAGTGTGTTTACAAGGAAAAGAAGAGAGGAAAATAACACGCGAAAAGAACAGCGTCGTGACTGAAATTGGAATTCACCAATTAAAAGAGGTGAAAAAAAAATACAAAGACCAAAACAACGAAAATAATGGGGGTGTAAAGTATGACTAGGGAATAAATAGTCAATGGAGAAAGTGTGGCACCAGTCAAGGACCCTCACAATGCCTAAACTCAAACCATTCCATAGTGAACTTTGCTTACGAAAACAATGGCCTACGCGCTCACCTGGTTAGTATTACCAGGGGCTTGAGAAGTAAAAGGGATACCATAGTGGTACTTTAGTTTTTCGGGGTTATTTTATTTGAGAAAGTTCGCTGACGTCAGATGTGCCCAGAGTCACGCGGTGCCAAGCGTTGGTCAGGTGGTAGCTTGTCCATACAATATAACTGCTTCAGCAAGATCTAATAGTATTTGGATTTACAGGAATCTGAATCTGTGATGGAGATTTACTAGTTACAATGCAAAAAAAATTTGCCCAGCCACGGATATTAAGTTTGTAGTGGGTAGCCAATACATACGTGTTGTGATGAAAGCACGGTTGTGGTACCATACACAGGCGGTGTGCATTGGTGGGCGGAGGGCATACACAGCAAGGAATAAAAACAGCAGGAACACAGAATGGTGCGTGTTAGTAGTTACCAATAGAATATCCAGACAACCATTAATATTGGAACAGGAGCTGGAGATTACATCCTCCAGCAAGGATGACCAGCTCCCTCACGATGAATCTGATTAGATGGCCACAAGTCAGGCCATCCTGGATGATGGTGTAACCTCTTCACAAGGCCTCCCCTTGCCTTGTGCTCCCAACATGGAGCCAATTGATGCACATTTATCTCCATGAAAATTGTTTACATGTTGATGTCAAAGTGCACTTTATTTTTTGTAATGATTTTGTTACATCATTTCTGTGGTATATAAGGAGACTGAGTCAGGGAAATTTGAGTCACTTATGAATAAAAAACATGCTTGTTTTATTCAAAGATTTGCTTAACTACTCGTAGGTCTCTATCATTTTATTTGAGTGCCTCCTCGCACCAGTGGCCTGAATCCTATTACAACACCATGACGTGTGATGAAACCTGGGTTTACCATAATAACCTCCAGACTGGCACTGGTTGAAAGGTATGAGTTATAAAATACCAAGGTCAGCATGACCCCATCCCTGCTCAGCCACGATGGACCTCAAAACCACAAAAAGTTTTACTAATTGTGTTTTTTAGTAGAACTGATGTTGTTCATACTGTGTTTTGGTACTGGTAACACTATGATCAATAGTTCCTATTACATAGAGAATTGTGTCAAACCAATGGTTAAAGAATGGCAGAAAGCACATCCAAAATCACCTACTCCCCAAATCATCCTCCACCAGGATAATGCAAGGCTTCATATTTCTCACCATAGCAAGGCCCATATGGACGAGCTTGGACTCCAACTACTTAAAGCACCACCCTACTCTCCTGACCTTGCACCATGTGACTTTTGGTTGTTCCTGTATATTAAGAAAAAGCTGGAGGGTAGAGTCTTTGACAATGATGATGATGATTATAATGAAGTCCTTGGTTCCCTCCAACGAAGTGATTTTCACTGATGTTTTGATGAGTGGTTCAAGAGGGTGCGCACAGTGCTTGACAACAATAGTAACTATTATTAATAAAATATGGTTCTTATGGGGATCTCCAGAGACATATAACTACCGATATAGCTGAGATTTTACTTGGTTTCAGAACGCCTCCCCTCCCCCACGTGTCCACAGCAAGCGGTGCTGTTTCGTTCATAAGTGTTTAAAAATTTCAACTAGGCGAGTATTGATTGGTTCACCGTACTTTCTTTACAATGGAGCTCGATAGAAAAAACTGAAGAAGGCGTACCCGTCCCTTTTTTTATTTAAAAAAAATGAACCTGACGATCAATACATATCCACCCTACTGAATTTTAATACGTTGGTGCTTTGATCAAGCACAGGATGAAGTCAATACCAGCACCGCACTACTTCACCTAATTTTTTGGTGTGTACCGTTTTGGCGTAACTGCTTCCCACCGTGAATAAGCGAGACCCAATCGATCCTTGTGGTGGTGGCACTTGGTTCGCCGTTTGAGAAAGTTTGGGGGTGTGAAATTCTTCCCAAAGTAGCGAATTTCACTATAAATGTTGTCAAACAAGAGGTCTTAATAACCCGTTACAAATTGCTAGTGGTTTTCCCCAACTTGTTTCTCTTAAAGAGGTTCTCCATGGGGATTTGTTTCTCTAGATATTCTGCTAGGTAAATTTGACTCTTTCGACTAGGTTATTTTTCATAGCTTCGTTTTCTTTTTATCACAGCTTTTGGTGCGGGTGTATCATTATTTTGACTCTTCCCTCCCCGGTTTATATTAGTCTTGGGGGAGGGGAAAAGACAAGCAAAATGGTAACCACACCCCTACCCGAACTGGATTACAAGTCCTGGTTGACACTGGTCACTTTCCTAGTGGTGGTGTACTTTGTAGCCCGTCCGTTGACGTTGACAATCCGGCCTTTGTGTATCCTCCATCGTATCCGCCAACCATGCTCGAAACCTCCGAAACAAACCGATTGGAGTTTTCGAATCACCCTGGGTATCACTTCAGCCCCTTTCCTCGGGGTAGGACTGCTATGGGCCGCTCAGTGCCTAGGGTGGTCGGATATCCTTCGCAGTATCAAAGGGACCGAGGAACTAGTACCTTATGCAGTAGTTATCCTAGTGTTTGCCCTGGCGTACATTTGTATATCTTTGGACCTTACGGGACTCTTGGCTTACCTGGCCATCCGGCTGGCCCAGCGGGGTAAAGGTAACCCTCGACTGTTATACGCCTCTTTTTACGCTTTGGCGTTGGTTTTGGCCATGTTCACTTCCAATGATGTGGTCATTCTTACCCTTACGCCAATTCTCGTCTACCTATGTCGGAGTGTCGAGGCAAACCCTGTACCATTTCTAATGGCGGAATTCGTGGCTGCCAACACCGCGTCCATGGCTCTTTACGTGGGAAACCCCACAAACATCGTTGTAGCCCAAGCATACAAGGTCAGCTTTTTCGTGTATAGTGCCTGGATGCTGTTACCATGCTTGGCCAGTGCTTTGGTCAGCTTTGGAGTTCTAATGGCCGTGATGTGCGCCAAACCGTCGGTGCAGCGGAATTCTCCCGACCAAGTGGATGCACAGGTGATGCTGACTAGACCTTGGTCGGCTAAATTCGGCACCGCGTTGTTGGCCATCTGTCTGATCACGCTAATGGTCACCTCTGTGTGGCATGTCCCAGTATGGCTTACTTCGCTGCCTTTTGCGGCAGTGCTACTGTTATGGGATGGTGTGACGGACTGGTACCACACTGCTCATGCAGATCATTATTGTACCTCCCCTGTACATGTTCCACCTAGTCTTCCCATTGACCCTTTGGTTCCCTCTTCTACCGCAGTGGATAACCTCAAGAGCCATCATTATGCATCTATTTCATTGCCCAATTTACTGGGCACCAACATGCTCTTGTCCCAGCACACCACCCTGGTAACCCCGCCTATACGTCATGTCGAGTTACCCTTGGTGAACCTGGACAATACCAAAGGTCTTGGCGAAAGACACCCAACAATAACGCCACCCCTGCATGGCGGGAATATTTCACTTTCCGCAATTGGTCCTCTTCCGAGGGTTGTACCTAAAGCAGCTACCCTAGCCGCCATCCCGGTGGGAGATACCCACCAACAACCTTCCTCCCGAATCTCCTCCACCCGTCGATTATCCTGGGTTTGGCAATGGCTGCGAGCAAAGAGGAAATATGTGCAAATACGGCTCCCCACGGTTCAGGCTATTGCTCAGCGCCTCCCTTGGAATATTGCTATGTTTACCTTGAGCATGTTTGCCATTGTGGAAGCCCTAGGTTTAACCGGTTGGACCCCACGCATGGCCCAATGGCTTATCCCGTTGGTTCCGTCCTTGGTTCCAGCTGTGTACGCTGTGGGACTATTGTCTACCTTAGCCTGCAATATCCTTAACAACCTGCCCATGACCATTCTCTTTGTTAATATTCTTCGCGATCCCGCTTTTGTAAACAGCGTAGATGCTTCGGTTCGCAGGGGTTGTTTCTTTGCCTTGGTAATTGGGAGTAATCTCGGTGCCAACCTGACCTTTGTTGGGAGTTTGGCCGGCCTTATTTTTAAACGTTTGCTCACCAAACACCACGCTCGACTCCCTAATCGCACATTTATCGGTTGGAATTTATTGATTTTACCCTTTTCGTTAGCAGCAGCGTGTTCGGTCCTGTTGTTGGAACTCAAAATCATGGATTATTAAACCAATGTGCCTTGGCTAAACTTTTAAATTTTCTTCTACATTCATATTTTATCAACTATAAATACTGTTACGATTGTGTACTTTGTGGGCTGAAGTGTGTTTGAAAAGTTAGGGTCGTACAATACTTTAACGGAATCGAGGAGGGTCAAATCGAAATAATAAACTTAACGAGCAGATTAATATCCAAATATTTATGTGTATTTCACATGAGGAATCCGATTCATTGGAGGGGGGGAGAATCCTTCGGTATTTTACTGATTCACCCTAGTAACTTGGCTTGAAAATTATGCACAAACTTGTAGGTGGGGTGAGCTGTTTTATCAAGGTCCCTCGTTTTATGGGCTTTACCTTGCTCGATGCTCCGGCCTGAAAGGTTAATTCCTTCATCACAGGAAAATTGAGGAGATTCATAGGGCATGCACTGACCGTGACATGACCAGGTTGACTGTGGCTGGTCCGCAGATTTGCTTTCCCTAAGGATCTTCCCTGTTTCGCCTTTTCTATAACGAAGGGAAGTGGCTCACCTAATCTAAAATTAAATGTCACGTCCAATGACCACTAAAATGAAGTGAAAAAAACACCCGTAATTACCAAAATACAGATACTAACTGCATATATAGCTGTCACCGAGTGGCGATGCCTTTAGAAGGATCTAGTAGCTGGGTGGTTAAGCTCCATGGCTAATGGTTAGTGTTTTTGGATTGATATGTTCAGTCGTTCGTTAGATGCAGTAGACCTCGAACATAGCATTACCGCCTTGAATGATATATTGTGCTTATGTTATCAGTCCATAGAACTGGAACGGCTGACCGCGGCATGAACAATAAGTTTAAATAAAGCACACTTTCATCACAATTGTTTGTGTTTTCGAGTCTCCGGAATTGTGAAGGGAAATGTAGAGTTCATGCTTGGATTTGGGTATCTACACCTTTCGAGAAGCGTAGCAATGAATCGTACAAAGGTAAGTTCAGGTTTCTTCAAAAGATCAAGGAATTTGTGACTATTATCCTTAGTATTCCTAGGTGTCTACAATTAGGACATGAGGAAGCAAGCTACTCCATCGTAAGCCGTTCCCTGGCTGAAGCGCTTACCTCTTGGAAAATCCAACAAAGTGTATTATACGGACTCTCTTGAGCGCAAGCTTGGACGTTGTCTACATGATATTTATCGGTCTCATTTAATGGACGCCCGATATATGGTGAATTTTCGACTAGCAGGTAATTATGATATAAAATTGAATGAATTGCCCGACTGAAAACGGTTTAATTGTTTTTTTCGTATCTGTGAACGTCTCCCGAAAAGTAGGGAAAAAAAAGATTGTCTAAATAAATAAAGTACGAATGATAAAACCAGGAAAAAAAGAATAGTAGTAAAGCGTACCAACGATTAACGCTGGCTATGTATAAAATTTGGCAAGCACGCGCCCAAACACCTTATTCCAAGTGGGTGAATGCCTGGGTCGGCATACAAATAAAACCACAATGCCAATAGGGGTAACTCTGTTACAAAACACTCATTGGCAGCAGTGACCCTCGGCTTACACCGTTCCCATGCGATAAAGGAACACATTGTTATTCCTTAGAACTACGTTCGAAGCCCTTGGGAGAGGCATCACGGCCTTCCCCGGTCTGTTCCCAAGCTGAACTATAATCAAAATTACGGAAGGCCTGGGTCATTTCCACGGGTTCCGACACCACTCGCTTACGTTCATCATCGTATCTCACTTCGACGTAACCAGTCAACGGGAAATCCTTACGTAGTGGATAACCTTCGAACCCATAATCGGTCAAAATACGACGCAAATCAGGGTGGTTGGCAAAGAGTACCCCGTACATATCATACGTTTCCCGTTCGAACCAGTTGGCGCTGTTGAATAACGAAGTTAACGACGGTACGGGGGTGGTTTCGTCAGTATAGGTCTTGATCCGGATTCGGCCGTTGTACCGTACACTGAGCATATTGTATACCAATTCGAACCGGTTGACCTTGTCGGGGAAATCCACCGCCGTAATTTCCATCATTAGTTTATATTCGGCCCCCGTGTGATCGCGCAAGAAACGTACTACCTTTTCCAAACCCGATGGCGCTACATACAAGGTCAGTTCGTCTTTCCATACGGAAAACTGCTGAATAAATTTCGGAAGCATACTTGTCAAATGCTTCCCGTATTCGTACAAGGAGTTGTCTGCCATTCGGTGGGCAGGATCTGCTTCGGCTGTTTTGTATTTGTAGGTGGTAGGCACCTCACAAACGGCGCGGCTCACATGGAGTGTGGCTCGGGGAACCGCCAAAGTGGGGGTCACGCGGCCTGACAATAGCGTAAAATTGCGTAACATAATACATTCAAAATGGGGTGCGGTGAGTTCGTTTAGTCGCTTGTGAGTCAAATGGGCTAATGCCTAAGTGATGCACGTTGGTGGTTCTCGATTCGTGAAACAAGTGCAAAGGTCTGACCAGATCGCCCATGTTCGCGTACGCCACTCTTGTTGTGGATGTGCATTCCTTTTCTCCTATCTACACTTTTTTTAGCACTACCGGCCTCGTCATCAATATTCAGATTGCTTACCTAACCGCTGGGTGGAATACAACGCACGACGAAAAAGGGCCATGGGTGTAACGAATCACAGTGGACTACAATATAAAATCTGACAAGACACGAAAAAAAATAACAATTTATAAAAAAACAACAATGTTTGTTGGTGTAGATTAACCATAGAGATCGAAAGAAAACGGCGGTGAATCCCTTTGGGCAATGGAAACACCAGGGCTGGTATTGAGCGACGGACTTTGTGGGGGAGGGGAATTGGGTTTCGGCCTCAAAAGTATCAATGAAGGTTGGGGGGGGTAATGAATTAAGAGTCACGTGGTGTGTAAGGTGTTTGTTGGAAATGGCTTGGACTTTAAATCATACCGTTTTTCTTTACAGCTTCATTAAACAGCGACCGATTCCGTTTCCGAACATTGACTGATCGTTGTGGTTCTTTTTGAGCTTTATTTCGTGTAGTGGTATTCTAACATTACCGTGGCTCATCTCTTTGTACACTCTCCCTTCCACCAGCCTTTGATTTAAAATACACAAGCAAGCCACGCTACACATTCCCACACCAATCCACGACGTTCGCCCTAACCTCATTCCTACATCTTATTCGCCATGACCAGTGTATTCTGCAATACTCTAGCACGGACGTCCCCACGGCTGGACTTCCCAGTGAGTTTACCTTTGGTGTCTTTCCGCGGTTACGCCAGTAAGTCCAAAAGGAAGTACAGCGGTCCCGCCACCGATCCCGAAATTTTTACGCAACGGGTGATACTCACAGACGGGTCTTCCATCACGCTACGCACGACGTCCCCACGTCCACAAATTAAGCTGACCAAGGATACGCGGAACCATCCCCTGTGGAACCCGTGGTTGGCTTCCATGGGAGCGGATGATACCGATCGCTTGCAGAAATTCGCTAGTAAATTCGGAGATGCCGCTAGTTTGGAAGGGTTATCATTTACGGAATCTGACAATGTCGAGGAAGATTTAAAGGCGATGCGAACCGCCGCTGCGGCTGTGGAGATCCCAAAGGATGGTTCCAAGTCGAAATAGTTGGAGATGATCGGGTCCCACACTTTAAAATTTTGGCAGGATTCATTGTTGCAAGCTAATTTTGTTATATGGTCGACGTCATGATAAACTTTTAACTGGATTAATCAAACATTTTGGATTCCCAAGGTAAAGAATTAAAGTATTTACACCTTGCCTGAGGTGGTAGATATTACCTGTACTCCTTTGGAGAAGACGCTCAAGTGCAGTATTCTGTAACAAAAAGTAATACATTTCGATTCCTATGTCATGGTCCTTTTCCACATCATTTCTTTTTTTTTTCTTTTAGAGAACAAAAAAAAAGAGACTGATGTATTCAAGCGATTAAACTTCTGGCAGAAGTAGTTGAATGATGATGAGAAAGTGCCCTTCCGTTCCTATTAACTATTGGATAAAATTGGATAATAGTCAGTAAGCAAAGCTCACCAAGCCACGCATAGCCAGGTGGGGCGATAGTAATCAAATCACAAGCTTTGATTAGGAAAGCCCCCCGTTTCTAAATAGATCCCGCTTTGCCTTCCATAAATAGTAACGCTGCTTTGAGTTTTACACTGGTGTCCTTTGTTTTCCCTCATTCGTGTTTGTGTTCTTTACCACTTTTATTAGCAGGGTATTTAGTAAAAGCCACGACCAATGTCCATTGCCAACGGGTGGTATTGACCAGTTTTATTTTAGCTGGCCCTTTTTTTTTCACCAAAACAACACCAAACTCACTAGCCAGTTTAAACCATGTTCTTATTTTCTGGTAAATACCGCACACGTAAATCCTCCACCTCCCAGTCCCAGTCCTCACCTGCGGAGCGGCCCACCGCTGGGGATATCTCTACCCAGAAATACCTGACGGCGGACCATAAGTTGAACATGGCGAGTTTTGGCGCGGATTCCCGGGCACTTTACCAACCCCAGGGTATCAATGACCTATTAAACGAGATGTCCGACCTACACTTGGACGGGGCTTCACCAGAAGAAGCCCAAGCCGAAACCGCGGGGGACTTGGACATGGAAGACGACCAACACTTACTGGATAACCCGGAACTCTTGGCGGAATTGGCCCAATTAGCAGGCGAGGTGGTGGACCCTGTTGACGCAGCGGATAAACCGGCCCCAAACCCATTGTCTAGCCCACCGCTACGGCAGCAGAAGCGGAAACCCACCCTTTCTCGTACCTCGAGCCCCTTGGCGCATGCTTCTGAATGGAATAGTGGGGTCGACCAGACCAGTCGCCAATCCAAGGATATTTTTGAAGGACCCCAGAGGCAAACGTTTGGCTTACCCAACGGACCTGAGGATATTCTATCCGCCGATTCTGAAGAGGATGAGCCTGAGGGCTCGGAAGGTGAAGCCTGGAAAGTCACCTCTACGTTACAACCTACTGAAAGACCCCCGCTAATCGAGCCCTCTGCTGATGTACCTTCTCTGCAAGATACAGAAACCGTACCTACTACTTCTACATCCTTACCCAAAGGGCCACCTGCGGAATCTCCCACTGCAGACTCCATAATCACTACCGCCACACATCCAACGGTCAAGACACCACCTGTAACGGAGATAACCCCCGCTCAGCTTGAAGAACGCCAACTCAATTTTAAAAAGGCGGCGTTACACTTTAAATCCCAGGGTAATCTCGCCCGAGCCCGGGAAATGTTAGTCATAGCCAAAGGATTTACCCAACTCATCCGAACCGCCACCGAAAACGGATCGTTACCACCGGATACCCTCCTTCCTGACCCTCCTCAGCTGCAGACCGCTTCTCAGCCGGAACTTAACCCTAAACCCACGCCCGATCCTTTCACACAAACCAAAAAACTAAGTGCAAAGCCGGCATCCTCGACCTTGGGGGTGCTACCAGTACGTGACGAAGTGCAAGATTTAGCCCAAATACACGAAGCGGATTCTAGAACTAACGATGTCCCTTTGCCAGTACCAACTCCCAAGGAACCTCCCACACACGCCCTTGACCAGCTTAGTTCGGTCCAGGAGCGACTTTTAGAGCAGCAACAACTGTGTACCCATATATCGGCGTATTACTACAAACGGGGCAAAACTGATGAGGCAGTGCGATTCCATCGCTACAAGAAAAATATTGCCAGAGATCTGGAAACTCTTCGCGCTCACCAAGAGAGTCTCGCCCAATCCCAATCACCTAACTCGCCAGGCCAGCCCGTTCCCCTACCGTTGTACCATTACCAAGACGTAATGTACGAGGTAGAAGAAGTCCATACGGACCTAAGCCCTCGCGAGCTGGAACTGTCCATTGTACGGGTGGGTGGTCTAGGTCACCTCAAAACCCTGGCAGGAGTCACTACCAAACCGGATATTTATCTCAAGTGGGATTTGAACCTCACTCCACAGTCTTCAAATACGATCACACTGGCCAAGTCTTCCAGCGAGACTTCGGGTTACCTACCAGGAGTATTACGGTCTACCGCGCTCCAGTGGGTAGGAATGGGTGCCACCACCAACCCCGTTGATAGCCCGCCGGTCATAGTCACTGATACCAAGGGTTCCACCCCGGTAGCCAAACGCTCCCTAGACCCCATATTAAATTACCGCGTCCGGGTGCCTATTACCCGCAATCGCCATTTGCAACGGTGGGCCGAACGCAAAAAATTGGAACTGACTCTCTTTCACTATAAAGGACTAATGTGGGGTGGATCCACCTGGATCGGTAGGGTGCAAATTCCCCTAACGACCTTGATTCACCGATGTGAGCTCCAGGGTACTTTTCCCATTCTTGACAAGTTACGTCGGCCTGTGACGACTGACGGCCGAGCTTTTGTCGAAGTTAAGCTACGTTTAAATTTGCCCATCCACGGCCAACGCATGACTACGACCAGAGAAGAGAGGTGGTTATTTTTAGACGGTATACGGTATGCCGCTTTCGGGGACGATGGCTTGGCCTCTACGGCGGTACCTGAACGACCGTCGAATACCCAGGCCGTTGAAGGAGTGGAACCAGCCCGGACTTCTACTCCTCCTCCAGGGACGACACCCATGGAAATATCACCCAAGGTTAACCGTACTTTGATAGACCAGGGTAATAGAGAATCCCCACCAACGGCGAAATCAGACGTTTCACCTTCCCTCGGACAGGATGAACCAACTAATGCTACTCCGACAAACCCAGTCAGTCCCACGTTGGAGACACTGTTGCGACCCGACACTATCGTTTCCAATGCGGTATTGGAATTCGAACTTGAAGTAGTCCAAACGCTCGAGCAGCAAGTCCTCCCTTCCTTTCCCACTGCTACCACCACGTCATCCCCTTCTACCAACTCAATAGACACTTGGATTGAAGAAACTACTGAAAACCTCAACAAAAAATACCGCGATGCCTGTCGCTGTTGGTTAACCTGGCAACCCCGGTTAGTCGGTATCCACCGCTGGTCAGACAGTAACGCTTTACGTTTGGCGATACATGAACGTCGACAGGCCTTGGAAACCAAAGTGAAGTTATTGGAAACTCAAGTGGTGGTAGGACAACTCCTACTTTCGGATTACATGGACTCGGTCAAACAAAATGCCCAGCAGCACAAGCAATGGGCCGTGCTTTTAAAACGGAAAGACAATATGGTTGCTGCACGCTGGGCTCTGAGTCGGTCCAAATTGATGACGGACGAAATTCAGGAAGTGTTGGATGCTGCCCACCAGGCTGAGTAACTGGAGTGGTTATATTTTTATCGTTTCTGTGAATCTTTAGTGACGACCCCATTGGTTTTGTAAAGTTTAATTGTCGCTATGAATAAAGTAAAGCATAAAATTGTAGTTATTTGTGAACAACAGTGCTGAAAACCCAAACTGGTATGGAACACGTAAAGACCTAGTCAAAAAAAAAAATAGTTCGCTTTGAAGTATGTTTATTATTTTGTGAGTTGACAAAAACGTGGGTAATAGTACAAATAATAGCAAAATGTGACACGGCGAACGGTAATCGAGTTTCAAACATAGAAAGACATACAAAGGCGATGAGTAACAACCTGCCAAGAAAAGTAAGTGGACTGGAACTGTTGCTCAGTTAGAAAAATAAAAATAAAAAGTAAAAATGACGCTTTGAAAATATTCTGACGGGAGGGGTGCTGTTTCTGAATAATCTGTCAGAAGCTAATCACCGTAATCTACCGAGGGTTAGTCCGGAGTATAGTCTCCTGCCTCGCACAACGGCCGGTATGTCCGGAAATATGAAACAAAAACAAAAGCCCATAGTGAGGGATAAGTATACGAAATGCAGAGGAAACACACAACCACAGAGGTGGGGAGAGGGTTATGCAAACTAATAAAACAACAGCAAAAAGAAATGTGGTAAATGTAAGGTTACAAGTATGACTCCGGGGAGTAACAACTACCCCCAAACAAGCGCGAAAATGTTGAGAAAAGGTCGAAAATAGTGGTAACAAAATTCCTTACTGATTCCACTCTATAATCGTAAGGAAAAACCAATTCCTAACGACAGAACTTGGAAATCACCAAGGAGTAGAGGCACACGACCGTGCCACGAAAAAAAAAAGCAAAAATAGACATTGCAGTCTAATCAAACAGTCGTACCCGATTCCCACAGACTGCATGATCTAAACACTACGCTGAGGCTTGTCAGTGCGACGTGGCAAATATAGCCGCTTTTTTAGGGGCGATACAATTTTCCGGGCCTTGATCATGCGGTTCTCCATAGCCATTATACGCCAACAACTCGAATTGAAACGCGTCATTCGTGGTTTAGTCAAAGGTTCCATAGGATCCCAACCCAGGAGAGATATGTAATCCACCTCATCTGGTACATCGGCACCATCCACCGGCCAACAGGTACGGTACCAGTCTACCATCAAAGGCGAAGAGGCCGTCAGAGTAGAAATAGAGTCATCACCGGCGGATGTGGGGGACGAACAACTGCTGGTCTCACTCCCTTGGCTCTCAGTCGGAATGACAGTCGGAGAGGTCTCACGAGTTTCAACACCAACGTCCAGATTACTCACGGGTGAATCTAATTCTGACCCCGAAGACTGGAAAATCGAGTTATTTTCGGATAAATAATGACTCAACCAAGTTGTGACGCTCTGTAAAGGACGTGGTGTATCCCCCGACGAAAAAGACGACGACAATGTAAGCGGAAAGGGCGATGATTTAGACTGGTTATCGCTTTCGTCGGTCATAGGTGGACAGATATTCCCCACCGCCTCCCTACCGCTTTCAGACCCCTGCGATTGAGTGGCCAAATCCAGGGCGTCACACGCAGGTGATAAGGGCTTGTCCAACGTGGCCGACGAGTCAGGAGATAATAATCCAGGAGTATCATCTCTCAAATGAAATTCGGTGTCCGAATACGGAGGCAACAGTGTAGTGTCGGTTTGGTGGTGATGTTGACCAAAAGATAGAAAAAAGGGCGAACGGTCATCCACCACGGTACCCGGACTAAGGGATACGTCCGAATCACCCCCGTGAATCGACAGTCCATCCACCGTTTCCTTTTCAAGGGGTTCTTCCTCCAGGTAACACTCGTGAAAACGTGCGGCGGCAGCGGGGTCCAACAGGGAAAACAAACACCGGTTGTTGAGTATATCATGATTATAGAGCATCACCGCGGCTTTCGAAGGTCCGAGTATATCCCGCGCAAAGATATGACGAGCGTGGGCCAATACATGGTGAGGGGACATTCGACGTCTTAAACAATGGTAGTATTCCTGGACATCGGCCTCCTCGTTAACGGGGTACGAGCGCAGTGGTTCGGAAGTCAAGGACTGGTCGGTATCCAATGACGTCGACAACCAGTGGTAACAGTCTTCGTCGAAATAATCCAGGTCGTACGTCGATTGACGGGAGGTCACCTTACGATGGTCATCCCGGTTGGTACGCCGTCTGGTAACTGATCGCAGGGGTGACTCCTTATAAGCAAACGTTTCCAGGGGGATATCGCAGGAACTATCTTCCAAAGGCAGCGAGAATTCGAACGTGGTATAATTAAATAAAAGACTCTCGGCGGGGGTCACGGTGGGTTGTTTGACTTCGACCCGCAGTTCGAACGGATTATTAATATCACAGTCACTCAACCGACTGGAAAACAAAGGCAAATGATTAGAGGGAGACTGGTCACCGTCCTGCCGTGGACGAAAAAAGGGAAGTTCAGATAAGGGTCTATGAAGCAGAGGAGCAGGAGCGGAATCATGGAAAGCAACAGGTGTGGATAATGAAGAAGGGGCCATGGGGGAAGACCGTGTACCACCACGGAAAGGTGGAATTTGCGGAGGTAGGTAGAGTGACGGCGTCTTCTGAGGCTTGTCACGGAACGATAAAGACCCCCGACGACGTGTACCATTTCTATTGCGACAACGGGTTCTCTTTCCCGTCCCGGTCAGCCGCGGGGCTTGGACCAACAACGCCAACTTGGCGGGGTCACTATCGGCCGGCGGTAGACAAGTAGTGGTGAGGGAATCCGCTGACTGAATGCTGTGGTCGTCGTCGTCGTCACTGTCGGACCGTTCCTTTTTAGACCTGCGCAAGGACGGCCTAGTGGGCGCACTAAAAAAGGCCTTTAGCCCATTCTCGACCGAAAGCCCGGCTAGCTCGTTGGTTGTAGACGGCATAAGTATCAACGGTATCCTGCAGCACTGAAAACGACGTAGTGAGACAACGACAATACGCAACGGGCGACCGGGAAGAAACTATATGGCACATGGAAAGGAAAGAAAGAGACACAAATTGGACAGGTAAAGGGGCGGAATAGAAATGCGTTCAAGACTGATAATACCCCAATGAAGGTACGGTCTAAGGTCTTGTAATATTGGGGTATAAAAAGAAGAAAAAAAGGTCCGCGCTGTTGTTTCGGTTATTTGTAAAATGAAAAACAACAAAGATGGACTTGTGTAGTTCAACTGCTGGATTTGGCAAATATGAAAAAAATATAGTGAAAGAAGACAAGGTTCACCACTGTGCAGGTGCGTCAATAAATAGCCAAACCGCAGCGCGAGTAACAAGCCGAAAAAAAAACAAATACAAGCACACAAATAAAAAAAATGACCCAAAGTCGGCTTACACTATAAAGCGATAAGTCAGCGGTTGGTTACAACTTACAACAGCCACCCTTTGTATCCACAAAAGTAAATGGTTTAAACGAGAGAAAGGAATACAGCCCCAATGCCTTTTGGGTAGTTTTTTGAGATCTCTATAAAAGTGAGAGTTACACAATGCATACAATACATGCATAAAAAAATAGGAACCCTATTTCAACCTTGAAACACACACTTTTGCTTTACCACCGAATAAACGCAATACAATGTCATACACGTACAATGAAAGACGAATAGATACATTTCATCGATAGGGTCTATCTGACAATTTGGCCTAGGATAAGAAAAATACGTCCGATACAAATTTTCGATAATGATGGCCATCGGTAAAACGACCAACCAGTTGACCCGAAAAAGAGGGTGACTGCCCCACTGTTTTTATAGTGTACCCATTGGTTGGCCGGTGGCGCTGACGTATGGAATGGGAAATAGTTCCTGTCCCATAACATATTGAACAGATCTGCAGTCTACCTGAGTCTCACGTGAGTGGTTCAGCAAGGAAAATCTATTTTTTCCCCATCCATTCGCCCATCTTATCTTTGGTGGTGACTTTTCCCAAAAAAATTTATTCGAGGAAATTGGAAGAATAAAGTTGGACAGAATGTTGGTAGGTCGTTTAACCATCCCCACCCAAACGCCATCTGGGGATATGGTCCAAGGAAAGGGTGTATACTCCTCCCCAGTTCAATTTTAATTTTTTTGGGACGAAAAGGTGTTAAACCCTGGTAACGATACTGGAAGAAAAAGAGGGCAATTTCATACTGCATAGTCTGTGAATTATGACATCACCATTAAAGGAAATTAGCGGTGAAATTGGCCAGCATTGCCCTTCTCACTTCAGCCGCTGTCCTCGTGAATACCACCCGCTTTTCTCCGAATAAAAACTACTTGAGTAGTAATTGGGGCAAATGAACAACATTACCAGTCGTATATTGCTTTAGTGGGCGACGAAATATGGCTGAGCAAACCGACCATACCCAACACTCTCGCGTTTTACCTATATTTAAATCTGCAGGCCTTCTCTGAGGAATGCTCTAAATACGGTCATTTCCTACCATAGATGCTACACCATCGACCACTTTGCCAGGGGTTAAATAGTCAATGGACGGACCTCCCGGTGCTGGAGGGAGAGGGGATTATCACAGTTACTAAATGCATGTCCATTCTTGGCAGTGG
>JAOPJG010000794.1:0-16847 GCA_027478255.1 Dispira simplex | reverse complement strand
AAAAGAACTTATGGATGCTCGAGTGCCTGATCGAGACAGGACTCGAAACTTAGTGGCTACCCCAGCCTATCCCCCATTGGACCCAGGGACGCCCTTCCACGAGGAATATTCATGGTCCGAACTAAACACGGGTATGGCCATCGGAGAGAGTGGCTAGTTACCAATTACCTGTCCCAGTAACTCAACCCTTGAAAATGCCACCCAGAAATTATTGGTTCCTTTTTGGTCAATTTCTCCTGCTTCCAGATTGCAGGACATGACTAAAGTCCGCTTCAAATATACCGAAAATTATCGGGCAACTACATGAAAGCCACTTGGCCCTAATATAATGCAACTTCTAAGTAGGGAAGGAGGAGGAGGGGACAGTTCTAAGAACAAGTCAAGACGCAGAGTTGTCATTTAGCCCAGGGGATCTCAGTCGTTTTATTATTACGTACAGCCAGGGGATAGACAACGACGAAACTCACCGGTTGGGCCTTAAGGGTTCCTTGGGCTTATAAAATTGAACAGATTAGAACCCCTTGGTAAATTTGAATGAATGCTAATAGCACGAGCCTACCCTTATTGGGTATCTATCCACCCGTTACTTAGCACCAAAGTATGTACCTGGTCCAACCCCACTCTCCATCAGCATTAAGTCTACACGCTTACCTGTACCAACTCTCGTTAGGATGCCCGCTCGGATAAATTATGGCTAGATATATATATATATGTAGGCATTGCTTGTCGCCATAGATAAGTTCCGCTTTTTTTTCGACACTCCATATTAATAGGATATTTTTGAGTATATCCAGTACATTCTGTAATTCCATTAATTGGCATTTTTACCGTTTTTCCAAAGTCCATCTGAAAGTGACTATTTAACCATATCACGATGAAGTGGTCGCAGCGATTTCTGATGGCCTTTGTATTGGCGGGTCTGTTCACGCATTGCACCCAAGCGGATGAGAAACCCCAAGCAGACTCGGACGACAAGTCAGCGGAATTTAAAGAGTGCTACTTCCAGCCCCCCTGCCAAAAAGGATCCGACGAGGAGTGTTCGCGTACTTGCCTGAAAATCCCCGTAGTCGAGTACACTCAATGCCGGGACAAGTGCTTTGCCGAAGATAAGTTGGGGAAATGTTTCTTTTCCTGCGTTGGGTCAGTGCGCAATAGTAAAAACTTTAGCGAGATGGTTAAAGATGATTCGAAGAACAAGGCTAGTCCCACGTCGGAGGAGGCGGACGATGCCGATGAGGACCAGGCATACTCCACTGCCTCAGGCACGTCGTCGCAAAAGGGGAAACACCATTCCACTATGGACTCCTCCAGTGGTCATCACACCAAGACTACGAGTTACAAGGGTGTATTTCCTACCGTTGAATTGGAGGAATTCTCGGCCGCCTCACCACTCTACTTGGTCAACGGCTTGATGACGTCCTTCGCTACAGCTCTCACCTTGTCGGTAGTGCAACAATTAGTGTGAAGGAACAACCACTAATTAGAATAAGCCGTCACTTCGCTATGGTGACATATGGATATGTTACTTTGATGAATGATTGTGCCGTTTCGAGGATAAGACGATTAGGTTTACAATAGTATGGAGAAGCTGCAGTAGCTAGTACCAATAAAAGAGAGAAAACCAGAAACTCCATCTACATGGTCTGGATCACGGAATGAGTGACGGATTTCGTCGCTTTATCATGGTCATAGCCTATTGTGGTGGGGAGGCGACCCATCCTAGTTGTGCGAGCCCTAACCAATACGTTGATCTTATGTTAGTTCCCGGTATAACCGTACGGGTATAGCACTGGGTAACTGTCCTTGTCTGGTCATGTCCCAACTATTTACCAATAGCATCTCGTTATACAGGAGAGCCTCATTCAACGATTTTATACAAAGTCATGGATGGTCATAATTCACGGAAATATGTAGGATAGGACTTTACCGAATCTCTAGTGGCAATCTCCAGCTGCATTCCGCCTGCGTCAGATATATGTGTCCACTTCCACTACCAGGTCGGTTTGATTCCTAGACGGTAGTTTGCTATGGAATGGAATGACATTTACTTTGTGTAAATGGGGGGTTTTTTATATGAGCTGTTTATTCGTTATTGGTGATTTTCATTTGGTTGTTAGTGGGAATAACGGATGTTATCAGCTAGACATAGCTCCCATTAGTTTTCAATACGCGATAGTTGCCTTGTTCTCGTTTCTTTGTGAATTGTACTGTTCTCAGTTTTAGTGGTAGCTTGAACGTAGCGCTTCGATTAGTCAAGGTAAATCTTCTCACATGGACATGTCCCCCATTGAATACCTCAGCATTAGTTGAGTCTGGATAAAGTTGTCCAGCATACAAGGGTCACTGGAATGCACGTCAACAGTGTAGGATGGTACAGCGAATACCGTGACCCATTTTAGTGGTTTCGTTGGTGAACATTCCACCGCCAACGCCCCGAGGATAAACCAATAATTGAGCTGACCTATACGGTTCCTTGACGAATTAGGAAGCACCTTTCTCTTTCCCTTAAGTCCTGATTCTTTCTGGTCTCGTGAAGGTGAATGGGTTTGACTCACTCAGCTTCCATTAGCAGTGTCAATCCTTGTATTTGCCTCATCGACCAAACAGTTCCTTTGGAAGGGATATACCCCTACCGACCGTCTATGCTTGACATTTTCTTCCATTTGTTGCCTCACTCTTGGAAGCTTGGTGGGCGTGTGTGTCTTGAATGGACGGGGCTGGACAGTCGTCTTTGAGCTAATCCCCCCCTCACCGTATCTTTGTCTCGCTTTCTATTTAGACATTCACATTGAATTGCTGCTGAGTTATTTGTATGCCGTTGGGACTTTTTTACTTTGACATATTGTACAACATCCTCGGGAACTATTTACCCGTTACTCAGCTATATTCCCCCGTCCCGCTCCCTCGAATAGTCTAGCAAGTACCTATTCATCGTGTATATTCTTTCTTTAATTCGCGCTCACTTGTTATTTTACGCTCATCATGACCGACAAGGCCACTTCGAACCCGGTACTGAATTCCTCAGTCACCCGCAAACCGTTGTCATCAAGTTGTGCCCAATTGGTAAGCACCGCCCCCAATAGCTCTTGTGTAACCACTGGGTCAGCCACTGAATATACTCATTGGGGAAGCAGAAAGCAGCCAGTGCCAGTAGGTCGCCTGGTTGGAATCTCACCGAGCGAGTCGAGGCACCGCTGCCGCTGGCTGATTTTTCCAATGATGGAGCTAAACTGCCACTAGCTGCAAGTATGATATTTGTCGAGGGAGGGGGAAAACGACAAAGGCTGCCATTGGGACTTGCACACTAATACGCTTTCAAGGGAGAAATCTGTAATTTTCTGGTTTATTGAAAACAATACTTCTCTGTCGTTTAATCGTGGACTATTGTCCTTTCTCGGAAAACTATCAGTGCCTGGAAATGTTCAAGGAGTTGATAGAACTTTATGCGTTTGAGGTCGTATTAGAAACCCACAAAGAGTGTAAAATGGCACAATTACCATGCTCTGTCTGTAATACCAGGTAAAGTGCGCATAATACATATGTATCTCAGATGAATGAAGGGATATGCTTTGATCGAGGACTAGTGCTTACGTTCTGCCATATGCTTTCTACAAAAAAATACTGAACTTCCTACCCGACCTATTTGTTGGACTAACCACGACTCATTGTCGAATGATCACGAGTCTGCTCGCTTTCATTCGTCCTGGTGAATGCCCCCATTTATAATATTTGGTATAATGCTATGTGCGGACTTTAGATGTCGATGTTTTGGTAAGTTTTTGGCCACAAAACCTAGTGCTTTCGATATTTAGGTTACAAGGAGGTCTACTCTTTTCTAATTGGCGATTATCATATATACCATTTAGCTAGAAATACTTTACCGGGAATAGCAAGCTATATATTCGATTACTGGTGACTGGTTGTTTTGGTCACTTAAGACCTTTCTGTTATTTAGCATCCAGCATTACTTATCATACTTCTCATTTTATTCAATATTTCACACTAACTTCCACCCCCACTTTAAATATATACCTGTACCTTTGTGTGATGCTCGATGGATATATCTAATTCAAAACTACCCATTTCACTAGTGGATAGCCCCGGCTTAGATGTTTTTGGTAATGATCCATCCAAAGTGTCCAGTTCCGAATCCTACATGTGTACCAGTTGCCAGCGACATTATCCCGCTGCGAGGTATGCACCACATCTGGAAAAATGCCTCGGTCTGTCCAGTCGTCGGCAATCCGCCCGTCGCACAGGAAGCCAGAGCGACCGTAGTGGTACGTCACCCAGTACCTCACTCCACGACCATGATAGTAACGGATTCGGTGAGGATAACGGTAAAGTGCTTCTCAATGGTCTGGTGGATCGCAAACGGAAACAACCACCAAGTAAAGAAACCAATGGTCACACTGCGCGTAAAAGGGGTCGTCCGCCGTTATCAAGAAAGGCTTCTCCGTTACTCAAGTCTACCCAACCTGGGGGGTCACCTATACCGTTGAATTCGTTGGATTCGCCGCTCAAAACGAAAACTACACTAAAGAGCAGTAAATTACGTAAAATGACCAAGACAATGTAAGTTTCTTGTGATTGATATGTTAGAATGGTATATACAAAACTTTGAGAAGTATCAAAGCTAATAGAAATCCTTGGGAGGGGGGAGGTTCCTTGGACATACTCGCTTTCAGATAATAATTTTTGCCATGTTATAATACTCACATTCTCCTTTGCATACTGTAACGGGTTCTGTCTGATTTGGATGCCACACATCTCGATTGATTCCGCCGTATGTGTTTTTGTTTTACTCCAAAGGTCGCCTCTCCTCTCATCTTTAACCTCGAATTCTCACAAGCCCATAGAGTCGCGCGGCTGTGATTTCACTGGTAAGTATCCCATGGTTTGCATATCAAAGCACTTTCACCACTAGTAATTACTGTCTGAAAGTAGCATGTATTTTTGCTGGGGTGATCCACTTTCGGATATATGTTTGATGGATACCTCTACCATCATCCCGGCCTCATACTGACATCCGCTAACGTCCAGTGCTATGTATGCTGCATTATTCTACCCCCAATTATTACTTATTTCAAGGCTCTCCAACGGACACCAATGATCACGAAGATTTGGAAGAATTTTTCCAAGAACTACCAAATTTTAACCAGGCTAAAAACTACACCTAGTGTTCTACATCGTCCCTCTGCTCAGTGAACTCCAATCTTTCCACACCTATAGTGTATTTGCTACTCTCTGAACGATAAAAGTCAGGAAGAGGGAGTAGAAAAACAAGAATATTGACCACAATGGCTAGCATTGGAATAACTCACCCTACTCTACATCCCATAGCCACTGCCTAGCTCCTGTATTTTATTTCAAAGCTCACATTATGTTTAAAAATCCTTGTTTTGTATCTTTTATTTCTTTTTTTTCTTTGGGAAAAAAAGGAACTATGGCCAATCGCTTACAATGGCTCAGGATATCTGCCAACTCTGTCAAAACGCTAAAATTTGCGTGTGTTTATGATTTACTCTTCGACTATACTATTTTTTAAAAAAAAACGAAAAACGATAATCATGGTTGCTTTAATTTAACCGAATGCGCTCTAATTAACAGCCGGATCGTATACGCTGAACAAGGGATTCGTAAAATTTACCATATTCGAAGGAGGTTTTCAAGATTAATCAAAGCCAGGTACATTAAAATACAAACCAATGACATGTCAGGGGTGTGTTATATTCCTCTCTGGTTACCTTCGCTGCTATTCAAAATTCGATGAATCATATCCAACGGATTTAAAGAAATTGAAGTCCGTGAGTGTGTGCTGTGAAAGGAGCGCTGACTCAAAATGGAAGCCCGGCGGTTTAACGACGGTCTATCGGTCAAATTCGATGTGGGCGGGGGCTGTTCGGCTGGGGACGAGGGCTTCCTAAGAGCGCATTTAGAGGAAACAGAGGGATCAAGGTTTTCTTGATTAGCATTGGGCTCGGGCTGGTTCACTGCTGACGACATGGTAGTGGTAGCCATCGTTGAGCGTGACCGAGGCATGGGGTTCTCATCTGTGACAGAGGAATTCCGATTAGAAGCACGTGGAGGCCGCAACCCGGTGATTAACCGTCCTACATCTTTACCATTCGATTCTGACGTTGAAGGCGAAGTCGATGGGAGTTTAGAGTCGATTTTGGACAAAGTGTTATACAGCGCCACTTTATCTTTGACGGACTTTTTGGATTGGAACCGGGAAAAGAAATCCCGCTGCTTTTGTAACGTCATTTTTAGCCACGACGACTGGTCTTTTTCCTCCGCGGTGGATGCCTTGCGTTTGGAAGGAATGGTCTGTTCCGTTGTTGAATGACGACACAGAAAGTCAGGAATCGGTGAAGGGCGAGAAAGAGTAGAACGCCGGGATCGAACGCCATCTCCGACGACGGAAAGGTTGCTAGGATGGGGCATGAAATTCGGAGTCGTGGGGGATGTCAACCGGACTTTATCTAGATACCGTGTAACGGTGAAATTGGAAGTCTGCGAAAGAGTGTCACTCGCCCGACTTTGCAGGTCAAACGGCACGGGACTGGCTGCTCGGGAAGTCCAACGACGGTCCAAGGAGGTTTCTTGGGCGGCTATAGACGCTTGAATACCCATCTGAGTTGTGTCAGACAAAGGAGTTTCCCTGGCCTGTGAATCGGATAAAATAGGGAACTGCAGTTGTGGTTGACGAGAAGGTGGCACCCCCTTGAGAGGTTCCGGGATAACTTTCGGTGCGTCGATGGCAGGTCCCTTGTGTTTGTCGACAAATATGTACGAATAATCCCTTGTATGAGTAACCACTTCGCTCACCGTGATTAACGAACCATTCATTTCAGCCAAGCGTGCCTCATCTGTAAAGTCGAGGTAGAAACTGTACTTGTGAGAACTGACGAGTAATCGGGTACGATCTTTGTAAAAATGGTATTTTTCGGACAAGGCCCATGGTTTACGAACTTTACAAATATAATTTGTTGTTTTCGAATCCGAATAAAGGGAGAAGTCACATGGTATGAGCCATAAAACAGTCCATAAAAGCGACATATGTCAGTTATGCTATCTCTATCGCTTCGTATTAAAGTAAAGGTCACACTTTTATATTAAAGCGATCGATTTACATATGAATTTGGTAGGGTATTACAGCCCCAGGTTGTGCTAAAATCCGGCCCCCTTTAACATAATATTTGCATCCACTTTGGTCAGTAACATGCATTATTGTTTTTTATCATAATATGCTGCGCTTACCCTGGCGAAGAGCAAATCCGTTACCCTGAATTACCCCTCGTGAGAAATTACTCCGTAACGCCGCTAGAACGCTCAACTATCATAAATTTCAACCCCAATAAAAATTTCAACCAGAATATGTTAGCTATATGTGTGATTAATACTTGACACCAATCGGGTTTAGTAAAATTACACACGTATCTCCTGCCAAAGGCTCTAAACAGTAGAATTCACCATGGCGTAATTTTCCTTATGACACTCGATTTTTTAGCCCAAACAAAGAGGAGGGGGGGCACACTTACCTGAACTTGCCGCTGTAACTCGGGAGAGGTTTGATAGACACCGCAAAAGTCTTCGCTTTCTGCACTAAACACGATTCCCGAGTAGTAGTTCGTAGGGCGGAGAGCATAACCAAAAGCAATGCCGAAAAATAACGAAAAGGGAGGAAAGTGACCCAATTGTTCACGAATTTTATTTTTACAACAGCATGTCATGATAGCCAACCGTGTCAATGAAAGTCGAACTGCATGGCCTAAAAGGTCGAACTGGAGATCATATTGGCAATCTTAGTCTACGGACACCAGTACGTACATGGTATTTCATTCTACTTACTTTTGGTAATTAAGGGAGATTTGGATAATCTCACCTTGGACACACAAAATGCGGGTCTCGGGAATTTGGAAAAAGGGGAAATAGTCCATGTCGAATGGGCTTTATTACAAAGTAATAAATTGACAAATGAATAGCGAAAAGTGAGTTGGGAAAGTAACGGCAACAGTGCACAATACAATGTTTGCATTATTTTTGTTTTCGACTTCCTCTACATTGCTCTTTCTCATACCGGTGTTTTGCTGTGTTTTTATTTTTTTTACTCTCGAGAATTTAAATAATGATTTGTGAGGGGGGGGGAGTGGTAACCTAATGGAGTTTCACTTGGTGACCCTTTGTCAACTACCTTAAACTCCTAGTGCAGTAGCCAACTCCGCTCTAAAGCCTCCCCTCACACGGCCGAAAAAAGGATATACTTTTTTCCATAAAAGACATTTAAACCTAGTGGCCAATGGAGACGCTGCCATATCAATAATCGCTTGCCCATAGGAGGAATTGATATCGTCAAAGTGGAAACACCGCTTTGTCCTCCTAGGTTTTGTCACTAAACCACTCTTCCCTATGAAACACAAAAATCACCCGGTTGTGAGGAATATGAACACATGTTATATTAGTTAGTCCAAAAGGAGAATGGAGAACCCACCTTATTTTACTGCCAAGATGTCATAAACGATTGATTTTAGCAAGTGAAATTTCTTCACAGATGAATATAACGGCAGGGATCACGATTAGCCAATAGGCGAAATACCGTGACCGTCTTGTTATTGATAATAATTCAGCCACCCGTTCTTCCTCACCTTTTGCCCAGCTGACCACCATGGAATTTTGATTTTAGCACCAAAACTCCCATATACTAACGGACGGTGATAAAGCCTCATAGACGTTGACGTTGGTATGAATAGGTGTTGCCACTTTTAACCTTTATATTTCGGGGACGGATGCGTATTTAAATAGGGGAAGTGGTATATAGCCACCCACCCATTCAGTTTCAGGTGCGTCCACCTTGGACTGCCTGCGTTAATATCCTATAAAATATATTCTGCCTCCTCGCTAACTCAAACTAAAATTGATCATCCTTTCCGGATCTGTATGACAGCTAGAAAAGGAATAAGCACGAGACGGACTATTGGATTAGGAAAGTATTACACTTCTTCTTTTCCTGGCAATCAGTATGCCACATTTTTTAACCAGATGAGTTATAGGTTAAACGCTTCATGAGACCTCCCCCCCTAGATTGACCTATCCCCGACAAATAGATCCCCTTTTTCCCCCAAGATGTGGCCTTGGGCCAGATTCATCAACTGGTCTGTAGAAAATTGTCACGGCTAGAAATGGGGTAGGAAAAACCACTGATGAGTTCCCTACCCACTCCCATCCTTGTACCATGTGAATAAACTAGGTATCCGCTACTATTCGGTCATCGACTGTAAATTTGATGGGTATTGATAAGAAGAAGCAAAATAAAAATAAACAGTTTGCGTAAAAGTAAGCGATCGTACAGCTGATAAGCCATTACACATGTTGTGCTCTGCCTATTATGGGCGTTTACACGTGTTAGGCGTGTGATACTAGACAACCATTTGCCGAAGGTGTCCATTTCGATATTGACATAGGGACCAACCTTAGTTTTTTACATGACAGACGTTCATTCGTCGACGATATATTTGGCCGAAAGAAAAGCCCGTTAGTGACGCTTGTATTGACCCTGGAAATACGAGTTTATGGTGTTTAGGTTCGGTCATGATGTATGTCTACTAATTAGGAATGTATTTTATATCATAGACGGGTTCACCAATTGGCCACAGTTAAACGGGTCTCATAGGATCGTTGCGTTTCATTCGTTAACAAAAATTTTAGAGCTTAAGTGGCGGGTAGGAGATCTGGCGGAAAGGATGTGAACCAGTAGTAGATGCTGCGCGATCTCTTGGTCTTCCATTAGTATTGGTTTGCTGGTTACTGTAGGAAGAATGGGATTACTTTATTGCTTGTTCTGGAATCACGTCGTAAAGTATATTTACCCACGACCAAGGAAAACGATTGGCATATGAGAAACACAAAATTAAAGTGGGAATTGGCAGTGGCTCCAATTTATGAGTATTCTCCGAATAAGCAGTCACTCCAAATAACATTAACAAATAAAAGAACTTATTAAGACCAACCAGCGGATTACTGCTCATGGACCAATCAACTAATGTATATTCCCTTTTTTTACACTTCTCAGCAACTTCTCAGAGCCACGATGTTCTAACCTGGCCAGCGCTGGTTGGTGATGTGATTTAAATTATTTCACGTTAAACCTATAATTTGTATTGGCAAAACGAGTAGTTGCTCGGAAATTGGTTCCGAGTGTATTGGAGGAGAGGACTGCTCATTAAGAACAGCCAATCTCCTCTAAACGATTGACAAATGGCGAATAGACAATCGGAGAATAATTTTATATAATTTTCTCATGGCCATTCTTAACCCGTCCGAATACCCTTCTCCGTTGGACAGCATATCGTGTAAGGGAAAGGGTTTATGGTCCTGAACCAAAAGTTTTCCAGAAACCAATAAACAAAATAATGACAATACCATGTCCTCTTTTTTTCCATGACAATGTCAGGCACGGTAGACGTCAAGGCCATCTCTATAAAAGCCCGATGGTTCTTCTGTCTGATCATTACTTAAAAATTAGTGTGTTCTGTAACTATCTGTTTTATTATTTTTTCGTTTCACCCTCTGGCATTTTTTTGCATTTTTTTACTTTTTGTTCTAGTTCGAGTGTAGGTAAAATTTTCCACTCGCTTTAATATTTTATTTTTCCGACAGCATATTTTTATTTCATAGTGACCAGTTGGGGGTCTAGTTCAGGCATTAGGCAAGTCCTCATAAAACACACTAGTTCGGTGGATCTGACTTTGGTTTCGTTTCTAAAAAAGGTAAGCCCTGATTTCTAGTGTACTGCTCAATCACTGGAATCCGCTTAAATGATGATATTAGAGTTATTTCTTTTGCAAATCTTTGGTTGGTGTTACTTAGGCTCTCTCCCTTCTCCCCTGCAGAGGGTTTCTAATGTCACTGTAGAGTTAATGAATGAGGAATATTTTCCATATAAATAGTGATGTGACGTCTGCAAGCCACGGTGCATCATGCATATAGATCACAAACCTTTGTGAATGAAAAAGTGCATATGATTAGTTGTTCACGCGAGTTGAATCCTCTCTCTCTCTCTTTCTTCCCCTCTAATGGTCACTGTATAAAAGACGAAGGCGGACTCGATGGGATCGTATCCAAGTGTTTACCCTTACTAATTCATTCTCCATTGTTTCTAAACTTGATTCTGTCTGTCTGGTTGTAATTTATCATATTTTTTCCCGTTACTGTCAACCAGTAATCCAGTATTTTGTCATGGGTCGTTTCCAAGTCTATTTGGCGGCCAGTGTGGCTGCTATCGGGGGGTTCATGTTCGGGTATGACACTGGTGTAATCTCCGGTATCCTGGATATGCCCAACTTTAAATCCTATTATGAATACCCCACCGCTCTGCAACGTGGTACAATTGTGTCCATGTTGACGCTAGGTTGCTTTGTAGGATCCTTGCTGTCGGGTTACTCGGCAGATAAGTTGGGTCGAAAATGGAGTATCGTGACGGCTTCGGCGGTATTTATCTTGGGAGCGGCGTTGCAAACAGGTTCTATCAACACCACCATGTTGATTTTCGGTCGTATCATTGCTGGTTTGGGTATTGGTGTCTTGAGCATGTGCGTACCCGTGTTCCAGTCGGAAATTGCCCCGCCGGGTATTCGTGGTCGGTTGGTGTCTTTACAGCAATTCGCCATTACGATCGGTATTGCTGTATCGTTTTGGATTGACTACGGTTGTGAAAAAATTGGTCCGGACACCACCGCTACATGGCGTATTCCCCTTGGGGTCCAGTTGGCCCCCGCTGCCCTGTTGATTGTGGGTATTATATTTATGCCATTTTCCCCGCGTTGGTTGTTGGATAACGACAAGGATGAACAGGCTATCCGAGTATTGGCCAGACTGCGTTCCAATGGCGATACTTCGGACCCCGCCGTGATCGAAGAATTCAACGAAATTAAATCCGAAGTGCAATTCGAACGCGAAAACTCAGTGCGCAGCTATTGGCAAGTGTTACGTAAACCAATTCGTCGTCGGTTGATGTTGGGTATTATTATCCAAATTTTCCAACAACTCACCGGTATTAACGTGATTATGTACTACGCACCGACCATTTTCCGCCAAGCCGGTCTCAGTGATGTTTCGGCACCCCTCTTGGCCACTGGTATTAACGGTGTGGTGAATGTGTTAGCCACTATTCCCGCCATTATGTTTGTGGATCGTTGGGGTCGTCGTAAAACGTTATTGTCCGGTTCGGCCGTCATGGGTATTTCCTACGTTATCATCGGGTGTATTATTGCCACCAAAGGTACCAAAGTCATCGCTGAGGATGGTGCCGTGTCAGTCACCATGGACAATCTAGCAGCCAGTTACGCCACCATTGTCTTTGTGTACATTTTCGTAGCCGGCTTCGCCTATTCTTGGGGTCCTATCGGTTGGATTTACCCTTCGGAAATTTTCCCCCTCCACGTCCGTGCCAAGGCCACTTCTATCTCCACTGCCGCCAACTGGCTGTTCAACTTTGCCATTGGACAAATCGCACCCATTCTTTTGGATGAAATTACTTGGGGTCTCTACATTATCTTTGCCTGTTTCTCCGCCATTGCTATTGTACTGGTCTATTTCTTGTTCCCCGAAACCAAAGGTCGGACACTGGAAGAAATGGACGAAGTATTCGGTGTCAGCGGAATTCAGCATCATCAAATTTCCACCAAGTTCGAACAAGACAAGGTGTAATCCTAGTCAAACATCTTTTATTTTATTTGATTTAATCTTTTCTCATGCAGATGGTGGGATAAAGTGAAGTGGGAAACGGTGTACAGTGTTATCATGTTACACTATCTACACTGTTTCGAATTCGTCGGCAATGTTAAATGACTCTGTCTATAAGTTATACTCGTCATTCGTACTTTTATGTCTTTTTTAAAAAAAAATTAATAGTAATCTAAATTAGTTATAGACAATTCCTGTTTACTGCAGTGGCAGGAGGTTGTAGTAGGAATTCTAGTTATATTAAAACACAAAATAACAAGGCATTCTTTTCGTATATATATAATGGAACCACCGCTTTTAATAGGGCATAATTAATGATACAAACTTGAGTGAATAGCACTTCACCCACGAAAAGTGAACAAAAAAGGGAGTGGAAATATAAAATAAATTCATTTCAACACAACATGGGCATTACGAAGTTCCAGATACTGTTGCTCTGTTCCTGGGGGTAGCTGTTGGATATACTGATACACCTCAGCATTACAATACCGCAAATTCGTCTTGGGATCAGTATAGGGCGCTTCGTACCCCGTAATATCACAATACTTGGGTTGAGGTAATACCGAAGGGGGTGCCTCAATCGACCACCAGGTGGGGAAATCCAAAGGGTATTCCATATTCTTCTCCAAAGTGAGTACCTGTTTAAGGTTGCGGTATTTGCGTGTGGGTTTGTAATTGGGATTCTTGAACGGTTTGGCTACGTCTTCGAGATTGGTAATACTGGTGGGAGGAGATTGACCTGTTGTTTTCTGTGTAGATGAAGCAAAGGTCGGTTTGGCAGGGTTTGCGCCCCCATTTTTCAGAGGAGCTTTCTTTTTAGATGACATGGTAAGCGAAACGACAGTAGCTGTAAAAGGTTGTGAAGCGATTGGTAAAGTAGAATGTGGATCGGCTTAGGAGTGAATAAAGAGTGCTAATGCGACTGATAGAACAACGACATTAGTAATACAATCGCAATGAAATTGGAAAAGTTGAAATACGTCAGGGAAGTATAAATAGGCACTTGTCATAAAAAGATGGGAATGGACAACCCAAGTATACTCGTGAAATCAAACTGGAAAAATTTTACAATAAAAATTAATCCAGCATAAACACTTTGTCTTTTACAAGGCCTTCCCTCTGTCAGCAGGATGCTATGGGTTAACCCCAGCCTTTGCAATAGGTGAATACACCAATAATCTCCTCCTTTATCATAGTCGGTGATGATGATCAATCTTCGAGCCACTACGGAGATTTATTATGTAGTGGTACAGATATCGACCGTTGGAAAAAGAATGCTAAACAAGTGGATTCAATATACCTAACATAGTGACACCGAAAATAATAATAAAATATTAATGATTACATGGGGTGTAAGTTTGACTTGGATACGGGTCCAATCCTGGTAACAATAAACTAGAGATAAATACGAGAGCAAGAAATACACAAAATGAACAGGAAGCCCTAAATCTAATAAAATGTCACAGAAAACAAAAAAGAGGTAAAAGCAGACCTAGCGTAAGATAAAAAGGTAATTATTTAGAGTGAGGTCAATGACACTAAACAGGGAACACATTGGTAAACAGAACTATGCAACAGTGTTTGAAGTTGGTACATGGAATGGTGTTCCGAGGGCAATAGTCGGTCTTCACGTTCGAGACAGGACTCAATCGCCCCACGAGCCTGTTCCACGATCCAACCTCTTAATTCAAACGGAGCGTCGAAACCGAATATTTCACGCAGGGCAAAATCCACCGCGATGAAAGCCTCGGGACCACCTCTTTGGGTTAACACTCGGGCCACCCAAGTTGAAGAAGGACTCGCTGTACGGCGTTGGGAAAGTCTAGGACCGGTCATTACTTCTCGCGGTTTTATCACCCCGTCCTCGCCTTGATCTATTTCGCCGTCGGTATGAATACCGTTACGAATAGAGTACCGGATGGCCCGCTGCAGCAACTCAAGCAAAGCTATTTGATCGGGATGATCGCTAGACAGCTCGTACATGATATAAAAGTAACTATACAACCGATTAAGAATAATTACCAACCACCGGTCGCTAACTTCGGTAGGTCGACTAAGACGACGCTCGACTTCATCCGTGGGTTGAACAAAAGGATTGGACCCTAGGGTAACGTTAACCGGAGCTGATCGTTTCCGCACCAAAGTAGGATATCCACCACCACCAAGTCTCCTCTTATTATTATTACTATTATTATCAAATCCACGTCGGGACCTGCTGCGTCGTTGGTCGGCAAAAGCCGCCCGGATTTTAATTTGAAAAGTAGGAAAGGCGTGTTGAATAGCAGCGGTAAAAAAAGCCGCCCGCGCTTGCATAACATTCAAACTGGGTAACCCTGACCTTGGAACGTCTAAATGTTGTCCTGAACCACCACCGTATAAATCGTGGTCGGCAACTTTTACACGAAGGGAAGCTACCGACTGGACGAGGTTCACTTGCGGTGGTGAAACAGGTGACGCCACTAACTCTCCACCCCAACTACTAGTTATACCTCCCTTTTCACCTCGCTTGGCCGAGTCAGTAGTGATACCTTTTAAACTGTGCCCCACGTCCTGAGCAAGCCAACTCAACGCCAAGTCCCGTGGTGATTCCACCGCATAACTCTCACCCTTGTCTTGTTGCGAAACCCCTAATTCTCCATGGTCGTCCGATAAACTAAATTCTCGAGGATGAGGTCCCAAGTCGTGACATTGTGAAGGGATGGCCGCCGTGTGTGGAGGTGTGGGTAACTCTATCGGGTCGTGGCTTGTCCAGGAAAAGTCACTTTCGAGGGAGGAATACGAAGTACGACTGTGGCCGATAATACTGTTACGGATAGAAGGTAGTGAAAGTTTATTAAAACGCATGGTCTACAGCTCCCTTTTAAGTTTGGTATAAGCAACGTGTGGTGGTGGTGGTGGAGGGGGGGAAGGGGAAACGACGGAGATTCTAAAATATGTCGGGGTTGGGAGGTGGGTATCAATCTTGCCCATAAAACACGCTCGCACAATCTTTTTACATAAAGGTTAATAGAGTTGAAGTAAGGGACTTTTATCCCACACTTGGCAATAGTAATCACCTTAAAGAAATTGGGTAAATGGACCAATTTTGACTAAAACTCCAACGAATAACACAAAGTGGGAATACAATTCTACCAGACTAAAAAATGGAAATATTAAAAATACCAAACGAGGCCAAAATAACGTGCTGGGAAATGGCTCGACATTTAATGCTACGGCCACCCTCCACTGTAAAGAATATGTGTGGATTATCATCATTGATTCACATTATGGTTCCAACCCAATAATATCCGCTTCAATAGATTCACTTCCAATGATTGTACTGCCAGTTATTGTCCATTTTTTTTCTTGAGGTTCATCGTAACAGTTGCAACAACCAGACAGTATTTAAGGATTTTAAAGGGGGGATATGGGGAGTGGGGTTGGGGGTATGTTTGTGAGATTTAATGTACAGGGTTACATATCACTAGTTTATTAAGGAATAGTCTATGTATGGCGTTAACTCTCCGTAGAATTGCATAAAATGGGTCTTCTGACAAGGTTAAACCTGAAACAGTTTTCACACTTCTGCAAGAGTACATTGCTGTACCCCCTCGATGGCTCTAGACAATAACCCTGGAAATGGCGGTGAATGTATCTCTTTTGGGATGGTTAGAACCAGAGGAAAGGCGAGTGGCCACTATTGAAACGAAGCTAGATTAAGTATTACGCTATAAAACGCTGTGAAACTTATTGTCATCCCTTCCTTTTCAAGTCTAAACCGCGCTGGTCTTTTCTCCGTTCACCCTTCTCTCAAATGTACTATATTTTTGGTTTTCGTTTTCACGTTGTACGTCATCCAGGAAAAGAACTAGTGTACTTCGTCGAATTGTTTTACTGAGTTGTAACCATCACAGTTGTTAAAGGGAGTACGCCTTTACTTTTTTTAGAAGCAAACAATCTAGTTATTTACCAGGTAGAATAGAGACAATTACAACGCCCCTTTTTCGCCACGCAGTATCATCGCGGCCAAAGTCAGCCGCTTTAACCTGAATAACAGTCAACATCGACAAGTAATGATAGCCAGACTATGGGGTCCTTGTAATCGTTCTTCTCACTCCGCCCCC
>JAOPJG010000793.1:0-16865 GCA_027478255.1 Dispira simplex | reverse complement strand
ACCGAGTCCACTTCGAGAACATCCTTGCTGGAAGTAGAAGCGGAGGAAATATCGGTGCTGGTGGAACTGCCTAACTTGGGTTGGTGGGAAGTGCCGATCACTGAATTCAACGACGATGAAGCATTGCCATCATGCAAAGATGCCTCACATTCTTCCATATTCCAACTGAAAGTGGCATGAACAAAGCCCAGGGTAGAATCAGGTTGGGAGGAGTCTGTGGTAGTGGGTTGAGTTTTCCTAGCGGATTCGGGCGAAATTGCCCACTCCGCCGGGGGCTCTACATCTTCTTGGTGGAGAAACCGATCCACTCGCAGCAACGAGACCCGGCAGCTGATAAAGTATTGACCGTAACCGAGCAGGGTGAAAAAGGCGTCCTGTACCATCTGGAACACCGACCACGAAGTAAAGGCCACGTCGGCCGTGAGGGTATGTCCAAAGATCAACGAATATGAACCAAAGGCACTGGACAGCATCGCCAGGGGACCAATGTACACACTCACGTCAATAAGCGACCATGTCAAGAGGTATTTTTTTAACACTCGCAGTTGTTCCAAACGAATGGATTGGATTCGGTCCATAAAGTTAGCCTCCCAACCAAACATTTTGATGATGCGCATTCCGCTCAACATTTCGGTAATCACGGATACCCGACGATCCGAAATCGAGCTCAGGGTGTCCTCGTATTGTATAGCCTTGCGGAATGCCACTTGATTCAATGGATAAGTGAGCAGCATGGATACCAGCCCGATAAACGCACTGACTCCAAGTAACTGGTACAAAAAATAGACACCCACTCCTAATTCGAGCGGTATACAGATAATGTCCATTACATAAGCTGAAGCCTCTGCGATACGGCGTATATCGTTGGACGCGAGGTTCATAATCTTGCCGGTCGACCCAACTTCCAATTCGGATTCGGGCTCGTTATCCTTGGAGTTCTCACCTGGGGATGGCTCCGACTGTACCAGCTGGTGCTGGTTACGGACGAGGATCTTGCGGGCTAGTTCGCCGGCCAGAATACCGTTGATTCGAAATGAGATATGGCGACCCAGAAACAAGGCCCGGGTGGAGATCAAGGCCACAATCCAAGAGCTCAAAAAGATGCCCAAGACATAGCCATACGCCACAGATTTGGGCGCCTCCTTGGGGTGTTGAATGTAGCGCAGAAACAGGTTCATGAAATAAACGTTGCTGTACTTTAACGAATAACGTAACGCCGAGAGAAAAAACTGCGTGTGAATGAGGCTGCAAAGAGTGTGATAAATATTCCACGCCAGAGAGTGATTCGGCCGGGCGGTTTGACGATACTTGGTCCAGTTGATAAAACCCAGGTTGTCCCGGGGCAAGTGCCATAGGTCAGAAAAGCCAAGCACCTGTTCATGACCAGCGCGTAAAATGTCGTTTAGCCAGGAAAAGGAGAAGTGGTGAATGATACTGCTCTTACCCTCTGGGGATAGACGGATGGGTGGATCATCGGGACGATTGGGGTCAGGGACCATTACACACCGGGGCGCCGCTTCCGTCCATAGGGCCACAATGGCTACGCCAAGCATCAGTGTCGATTGTATTGTATCCGTCAATGCAGATGGTGTACGCCAGAGATCCCCAAGAGTTTCAGCAGGGAATTCACCCGCAAGTAGTCCGAGGAATACATTTGCCAGAAAACAAATGGCTAGAGTCAGTAGCGTAATATTGGTTAGAAACGGATGGATTTCGCTCTGATTCGTATCCGTCGAGCGAATGATATTCACCCAGCCATAGGCCAAGCCCAGTGTTCCCCACAATAAAAGCCCTATACAGGGAGTGGCAAGGAACCACCATGGGTCCTGAGACTGTGGGTACGTCGACCACTGCATCGCGGTCCTTACAGCATAGGTAGCGGCAAGACCCAGCAGAATCAGGAACTTGGTGTACTTCACAAGGTAAAAGTGGGGCGAAATGATCGATGGTGTATCCGAGGAAGGATACCGTCCCGTGGGATTATCCTCTGCGGACTCAGGGATCCCGAGCAAATCACGCACTTCAGCGAGTAAATAATTATCACCAGATATTGATTCGGGTTCGTGGGTGTCCAGTCGGTGGTATACAGCACCACCGTGATACTTCACAAGGTACCAACAGTTAACCCTTTTGAAAGCAAAATTTAGGCTAGCGAGCGAGATACCAGCCAGAGGCAGCGCTACGGTCAGCGCCATCTCCCGCAGCTGCGACGTAGACTAGATAACAATCGTGGTACATTTCGCAGGGTAATAAACCGCACATCACAAAATAACATTTTTTTAATGTCCGGGTTAGTTCAGGGTGCATATTTAGACGATTATTTCCTATGACCACGGGTAATTCTCAACAAGGTGACAATATCCTACCCTTTTTTCCTTGATTGTGATCATCGAAATAGCCCGGTGGTCTACAGCAGCCGTTTTCCATAGGAGAGGGGAAAATCGGTTTATATGTGGTGGACAGGTGTCAAGAATATTGTAGTCTAAGCACCTGCCAGCGCGGGAAGAGGGGTTTACCGTTCCCTACAGAGAAGTAATAAGCAAAGTACACCCGTGTTGACAACACCTTGCAGACAGTGTATGAATGAGAAGTAACCCCCACAAAAGAGAAAGCATTCGCCGAAAGTGGTTGCAAACTGGCTCAAGAGAGAGAACTGCCCCCTTTTTCTGGAACTGCGTAGCGTTTGAATTTTCACTCTAACTTGGTGGACCCTAGGCAGTTTATCTAGGTTTGGCTTACTGCTTAGAATTCGAGGAGGATAACTCGGTGTTCCCGGGGTAGCTGGCAGGTAGAGTTGTACTTACCGAGGACTGGTTGTCGATCATAGTTGCAACTGATCTATGTAAATAGAATTACAATACTAGTTGAGCAATTAGAACGAAAAGTAAAGATAAAAAAAGGAACACCACGAAAAACTCAAGTGAACGAGCAAAGTCCAGCGTTTGAAAACAGGGAAAAGGTGTGTAAGGACTAAACAAGCCACCAAAAAATAAGGTGGAAGACAACGTAGGTGGGGGAATGGTGCTTATATAACACTAAACCTGCATAAACGCACCTCTCACGTATTCCATTCCAGACAATTTAGAAACAAAAAAAAACTGTTGGTCCTAGAAATAAAACGCAGCATTAACAGCCGCAGCCAATCGCATATTGTCTGTTACTCTTTTATTCGGGTTTTTTCTTGACTTATAAGGGCCGGTGATTCGAGTGGGGTTGGGAGATAATATGTAATTAAGAGAAAGTACATTATGTTCCATCGTGAAACCGGCAGGAGACACAGCGACGCCTCCTGAACAGGTCAATCAAAGGAGAACAAAACAAACAGTTCAGCGTGGCGCTTCAAAGAGTGTGAAGCAATGAGAATCCCAAGTGAAGGTTAGGGTTACCACTTATTAATGATCCCATTTATTACTAAAGCAGTACAAGACAAAGACAAAGTAGAGAAAAAAGCCAGTGCAATGCAGAGTGGGTCCTTTTTGATTATATCCTGGGAGCACCATAGGCCTCAGGCATACGTTCGATGGTGTACTTATGCTGGGCGATGTACATAATAGGAATACCGGGGATCTTGCGGATACGACGCTTAAGTTCGCGATCGCAAGTCGCCACGATATAACACTTGTGTTGGGACACCCGGTGCACCAGACAGTCGTCGGCATAAGTGCCCTTGTGCGCACAAGGTAGTCGTTCAAAGCGAGGGTCACGGGCCACCCGCAGCGCAATACGATACTTGGGTCCGAGTTTTTCCAATTCTGCCATAACGCAGTCGGTAATACATGGAATACACTTGGCGTACAGGCAGTCCATCATCGATTTGACCAGTTCCAATTTGTTTTGGATGGAAAAGTTGATAAAATTGGTATCTACCAAAATATGGTACGGCGGACCGAGTGCCGTATTGTACTTGAAGAACAGCGACGATGCTACCTGTTCAATATGCTGGACTTGCTTCTGTTCCTTTTCCTCCTCCTCCTTTTCGGCCTTGGCCTTGTTTTGTTTGAGCTGGGGATCGTTGAGGCTCATCAATTTGTGCTTCACAACCCGCCGTGTCTTCTTCGCTTTACCCATCTTGCACAGTGTTTGGTTCGGAGAATATTTGCAAAAATAAGGATTAATCGAGAGGAAATGGCCGAGGAATGCGCCGTGGAATATTAAATGCGACTATACCAGAATAAGCAAGCCAAGAAAAAAAAATAAAAAAAAATACAGGGTATGAACACCTGTCTACTATTCTATTGACTGATTGTTTTTCGACCATATAGGGATAAATCCGCCAAAGTTGAATGGGTTGTTCAGAAAATATTATTGGTTAGATTAGTAACTGGTACATTTTTTTTCACCGAATCACTATATACATGAAAATAAAGTACTCTACTATATTCCATGCCTTCCCCCTTGCTACTCACTGATCAGTAATGGGGGTGAAATACACAAACACGCGAAAGAAAATAATAAACAATTCCCCTTGTAGAATCACCTGATGAGTGACCCTACCGTCAGAATTGAGCCATCCTGATGCCCTACTCACTACACCTCCTCAGACAAAGATGAGCTCATAGGGCAACCGTTTGTGGAAAGTGGCGATAACCACTTCGGAAAAAATATTGAAATATACCAAGGACACCAAACCCACTTAAACACTGGCATCATTTAACCAGGTTTAAATACCAAAATAAATTCATCAGAAATACTGACGTCAGAAGCATAATCTGAAACTAATCCAACTAAGCACCACAGAACCATAGTTGGTTTCACTGATGGAAGTCTGATTATTACTGATGATATCACCTTTTGACGTCAGAAAAGCGTAATCTAAAAACTAATCCAACCAAGCACCACAAAACCATAGTTGGTTTCACCGATGAAAGCCTGACTATTACTGACATCACCTTTTAATCGGCCTCTCAAACTAACAATATGGGTAGCTTTTTTTTCGACCACATAGATAAAAATCTGCTGAAATTGAATGGGTCTCTCACAAGATCCTATTGGTTATGTCATTGTTGGTACATTTTTAGCTCCGAATCTCTATATAGTCAAAAAAAATCAGCCTATTCGTAGTTTTGGGCATGGAAAAAAAAAATCAAGTGACACGTGATACTATACTTGAATCTCCCATGCTCAAATGCAAAGGAACTTTTACAATACATAGTGTGGGTCTTTATCGTCAAAATTTACTGTATCCAGTGGAAATACAAACACAGAGTAACAGGCAATGGGAGCAAGGCGACTCCAGGAACAAAATACCCAAAGCTACTAATATTTATGCTACAGATCAGTCGTCTAAAAGCGCTTGAACCACGTGGTCCACCCGCATATTCTTCAGATCCGTATAGGTTTGGCCAGTACCCACAAACAGAATGGGTTGACCAGTAGTATATGTCATAGATAAAGCCGCACCCACTTTGTCATCAATGGTGTCAAATTTGGTCAAGATGATTCCATCAATGTGGCGAGGTTTCGACAGACCCGAATAGTCGCGGAGGGCCTGGTTGAACTTTTTCAATTGGTCCACGGCTTCGTTACCCACCAGGGCTTCTCCCACGAAAATGATCTTGTCAGGGTCATTCACCGCCACGAGTTTGGACAGTGCTCGCATCAAAGGTTCGTTGTCCTGCATCCGTCCCGCTGTATCCACCAGCACCACATCGTAGCTGTTGGTTTTCGCATATTGGATTGCGTCCCTGGCGATTCCCGCCGAGTCTTTGCCGTAACCCCGTTCAAAGATATCCACCCTCGCATGGGTGGACAGTGCCTTCAAATTCCGGGCGTGAACGCGAAGTTGTTCTACAGCTCCTGACCGAAATGTATCACAGGCGGCGATCAACACTTTCAGTTTGTTTTGTAGGAGCCAGAAACATACCTTGGATAAATTGGTGGATTTACCTACCCCATTCACCCCAACAAACACGATGCTATAAGGTCGTTGTTGCCCCTGAGCACTTTGGATATCTCGCAAGAGGTCCACCGAAGTGTTGGGGGTCAAGATGCGTTGCAAGGTCGTTTCCATGGCCTGTTTCACGGCAGTTTTGATGCTCTGGAATGCGCCCACTTGCTGTTTTACCATCGATTGGGTGACTGACTGACAGATATGGTCGGAAATATCACTGGCCACGTTCTTGGCGATTAGATGTTCGCGCATTTTGGCCATAACCGGGGCCAAATCATCCTCACTGAGGGTCTTACTGCTGGTGAGTTTTTTGAAAAAAGATACCAACGGATTACTGGAAGGAGCAGGGGAAGTATCAGCGAGGTCCGATGCTTCATCAGTGTCGAGAATATCCCACGATCCGGCCCGGTTCAGTTTAGGCTTATGGACCAAATCTTGTACGGTATACATCCCGTCCTGGGTGCGTTGCCCCATAGAAGACTCGTCCATAAAATGTTCCGCCCCAACCGTTGCGTCATCCGCCTTGGAATTACTATAATCGAATTCCATCATACGTTCGTTAGTCATCCGGGAGTCATCCCACACCCGTAATTCTTTCTTGGTGGATTTTTTACCACTTGCTTTGGAGCTCAGGGTGGTTTTATCCCGTCGTCCCGCAGGCTTTTTACGGCTACGGATGGGTGGAGTAGCGGATTGCACACCACTGGAAACACTGTGATCATCACCGTCGCTCTGTATTATGGCACTCTTGTCCGTCGGGGCAATTTTATGCATTTCCTTGTGGGGTTCGTCATGGGCCGTTTCCACTGTGTCCAAGATGTGCATAAAAGGGGCGTCGAAAGTGTAGCCCAACACATCCTCGCTATTTAATTTGTTACTGTACATGTTACAGAATTGGCGCTGTACGGCACGTAATAATTCGGTTACATAGGTCAACTGAAGCACATGTTGGTTAACGGCCACAAATACAAGATTGCGTTCGTTGGCCAGTGACCATTGTATATCGTAGGGACCGGTAGTGAAACGTTGCTGGTCGGAAAATTGGTGTTGGCCAATGAGCACCTGTTCGATGAGGTGGTTGATGGGTTGGCCTTGCAGGTTTGTGAAGGCTTTGGACCATAACACTACCCCGCCTCGGGTGAGCACCATAAATAAATCGAGCATGTCTAATAGCTGTGAAAGTGGAATAAGATAAAAGGGAAGACAGGTCGGATGGAGTTGTTAACAAAGCCAAAAAAAAGGGTAGTAATGATAAAAGAAACGGTCAGCCAGTCTTACGGTTTAACGAAATTTTCTTCAGGATGGGTTAAACTTGCATCTATTCAACAGAGTCAGTAATAGGAGAGTAAGCTGTACTATGACACTGCCCCCTTCAGAGTGGGTCATGGAAATTCCCAAGTCCCGTACTTTATTACTGCTGGGCGATGTAAATCGGTCACTGGTTACTTCAGAGGTCAGCCCATAAGCACTGTCCCCTCCCCATTTCTACCGGTCGGATCTTATCTATCAATTTGAGTGCCCGTTACATACCAGTGGTCTCTACCACTCTTGTCCTCTCCCTTTTTTTTGGAATGTATTGCTTCCGTTGCACCATTTCCTATTTGTTTTGATATTTTTATATACTCAATTTCGATACTACGCACTCTTCGCTGGAAATTCCACAAGTGAGCTTTTACGTGCGACGAATAGACCACTACATCCGATTACTCTCCGCTACGCTTGCACTCGTTCGCTTTTGTGCTGCTGTGCTACCACCCGAGTTAAACATTTCACTGAACAGTCCTACCTTCGACTATGGCCACCACCGATAAGAAATCAGCGCGTAAGTATTCGCCCTTACCTGCTATAGCAAACCTCGGACTTTGAAGGGAGGAGAGGTTATAATAGGGATTAGTTCCCTTGGTGGAGGCGTTAATCTCGTCCACTAGTAGGACTGTTTTCTCGCCGAGCTGTTACTGTTAGATGTTCTGGATATCTTGTTAGAGTGAACTAACCAGGAATCACTAGCCTGAACCCCGGCAGGTGGTTGATTCCCTAGCTATTATACACGTGTTCTATTCTAGAGATCACGTCAGAAATTGGTATATAGGCATTTCTTAAAACTAACACCGCCTTTCGCCGTCATTTGCGATGGTCCACTGGGTCGCCACTGACACCTTGACGATTATAAATGTCTGATGTTGATCCGTATAGCGTTGCCCTTCCACTACCAGTTCCTTGCTGGTGCCATTGCGGGGGTTTCCGAAATCTGTACCATGTACCCGTTGGATGTGGTAAAGACCCGGTTCCAGCTGCAAGTGGGCAAGGTCGGTGCCGATGGTTATACATCCATTGGCGATTGCTTCCGCAAAATAATCAAAAATGAAGGGTAGGTATGCAGAAATGAATGGTGGGTGTATCCATTGGCTAGAGATATATATATTTATATATACGGATAAGTCATAATCGGTTTGACACTAACATTTCTTTTCGGTATGGACTCATGGGTACATTTCTAACTCGTATTCATGAACACGTGTATGGTATCCAGCTTCGGTCGTCTCTACCGCGGTATCATTCCCCCGATTTTGGTAGAGGCCCCTAAACGGGCTACCAAATTCGCCGCTAATGAACAGTATTCACAGATGTATTTGAAGCTGTTCGGTATGGACAAGATGACCCAGCCCTTGTCCATTTTAACCGGTGTTAGCGCCGGTACAACCGAAGCGTTCCTTGTGGCCTCGTTCGAGTTAGTCAAGATCCGGCTCCAGGACAAGAACAGTGCCGGAAAGTACAGCGGTACGATGGACTGCATCAAAAAGATTTACCAGCAGGAAGGTCCGTTGGCGTTCTTCAACGGTCTGGAAGCCACGATTTGGCGACACGCCTTTTGGAACGGTGGCTACTTTGGCTGTATTCATTACGTACGGGAATTATTGCCCAAGGCGGAAACCAAACAGGGTGAGTTGGCCGTCAATTTTACCGCGGGTACCATCGGTGGTACTTTTGGTACCATGCTCAACACCCCATTGGATGTAGTAAAAACCCGTATCCAAAACCAGAGTTCCGGGGCACCCAAAAAGTACAACTGGGCCATGCCGGCTCTGGTGACGGTATACAAGGAAGAAGGGTTCGCATCCCTCTACAAGGGTTTTACGCCCAAGGTACTCCGTCTGGGACCTGGTGGCGGTATTTTGTTGGTAGTGTTTGATCAGGTCACGACATTCATTAGAAAGCATCTCATGTAAATAGACCGTGGCCGGGGGGGACCTCAAATCTGTTGCCTTTTTTTTTGTTGAGTGCTCCTTGCTATTTAATCTTGGTAGTATTTCGATCATACTTGAAATGGCTTCTTTTCTTTTTTTCGTAGATGGACGCCTTCCGTTACCCATAGCGAATTTATCAACATCGAGTGGTCCTAATTAAGTACGCAGTGTTTTTTTTTTTTGAATAAAATTTCTCGGCGTTATTAAAATTCAATTATAAACAATTATTACGTAGAAGATTATGCCAGGATTAAATCGGATTGTCCTCTGTACTGAACTACACCCGCTTAAGCCAATATACTGGCATTAAAAATGTGACTTCCCGGCTTCTATTTAGAATATGTTGACTTTCGCTGCGATTATTGGTTCGAGTAAACGTGTTTTATGTGGGATTCTGGTACTCCTTGTCAACCTTTTCCGGCCCAAAACACTGTACAGAATAGTTTCTTTATAGTGCAAGATTATTCTGGTTTAAAATCGGGAAAGAAGAATGCAATTTCCCGTGCGGCATTGTCGGGAGAATCTGCGTTACCGTATAGGAGGGGATCATCATTTATGAGTTTCCGTGGGGGATACGTTAGCCATGTGTCAGTAAGTAAACTACGCCGATACGCTAACCATTTCTGTGAGGGGTATGCTTTGTCCCTATCATGACTTTAAGGAAAAAAATAAAGGTATGTCATGTGTGCGTGGGGGGGGAGAGAAGGAGACATGTATTTTTTTTGGAGCAGTAGTATTCGCTTAGCAATAGTTTTGACTTACCGGATCCGTGAAAAGAATTTCTTGTGTCAGTAAGACCATAGAGGGCTCGAAGGCATTCTGGAGTGTGAATGCGAGCTCTAAACCACGGATAAGGGCAACATAACCATATACAATGAAAAGGCAAGGTAGAGCATCCATGGGGGGAGGAGGAGGGGTCAGTCCTCATCAACCAGACGTACATATATCAGCAAATTTGCTCTAGTATTTCCATTACTTACGGCTGGTAATGTTATCCAACTCTCTAGAATTATTGTGGTTACATTCGTGTACTGTACCTAATGGGATGAGTTGGTCCGATAAGGGCACGCCATTCTTTTATAGCGTCGGGACCTTGCAACACTAGTGCCATAAATGGACCACTAGACATGTACTGACAGAGTCGTTGATAGAAGAATTTTCCTCGATGTTCAGCATAAAAACCCTGGGCCTGAGCAGTAGACCACTGCAATATTTTTTGTCTTGAAATAGTTAACCTGGGTTCGTTTGCAAGATGGTGGAGAACCCGGGTGAGAAAAACCGGATTGGCCACGACGTCAGGTTTCAAGAGACCTAACGTGAGTTGCAACGGATTGGTCATGGTGGAGCATTGACCCGGAGATGCCGAAGAATGGCTAAATTACGGAAAGGGAAAGAAAAAAAACATGTGCACAGAGAACTAGAATGCATGGCGGTTGATCCCTTGTCCAGGGACATGGTCTATCCGTGGTAATGGCACTGGAACCCAGAGAAAAATTATATGGAACAGGCGCTCCTTGTCTGATTGGTGTTATGAAGTGAATAAGTGCACCTTGCACCACA
The DNA here is from genome assembly GCA_027478255.1 of Dispira simplex. Classification (NCBI taxonomy): domain Eukaryota; kingdom Fungi; phylum Kickxellomycota; class Dimargaritomycetes; order Dimargaritales; family Dimargaritaceae; genus Dispira; species Dispira simplex. The sequence goes on along the minus strand of JAOPJG010000793.1, from coordinate 6,170 downwards.
TGGCTTCCAACTATGGTTTGGAATTCCACTTTTTGTTAGAATTCCTTTGTAAATTTGATCCATTTTTTGCTTTGCTTGTCGAAATGCAAATGAAAGAGCATGCCCCTTTCGCCAAGTAGACCGCCGTTTTTACATCTAGTATTTAGCAATTTTTGTATAGTCCACCAACTCAAATCCTATAACGATGACCCAGATAGGGCTGGCAGAACAACTAGCGCAGTTTGAAAATGCTTGCCAGCAAGCAAATGTAAATATCGTCACCGTTTTCAAATCAGGCGTTTGGAAAAAAGAAGGGCATTGACTCTGGTCGGAAACTATCTGACATTCAAAACCTTTTTTTTTACTCGTTACCAAGCGCGTCAAACTCCGGTCTACCCTCTTGGCCACGGAGTCGACCTTGTCCATTCGTGCGCGTATTCGAGCGTAGGCTAAATGCCCTATACATGCTCCAATTCTCGGAATTTGGTGTCCTGGCTTGTCTTTGGCTAGACGGTCCTATTCCTAGTTCTATCTTACGGCCAATATTCAGGGCCCTTCTTTCATCGTTCTATCTGACTAACTCTCACCTTTTCTGTGGTTACCACTGTCACTCCTTATCCCCCTCGCTACTCGCATACATATTTTCCGCGTAATCCGCCTTAGCAACCCGGCACCCGTACTGCCGCCGAAGAATATCTAACGGCTCTGAAAACGGACCAATCGGCCATTGGTTTAAGCGAGTATGCCCTGAGTAAGAATGTCCTTTGATTTTTTTTCTGTGAACCTCGTAATGCCTTGCCTTGTGATCCAGGAGAGGTAGTAGATCCCCTAGTTGTTGTGACGACGCATATTACGGCTTAAACGTATACCTGTTATTTTTCTTGGGCCCAACCAGGAAAGATAATTCACAATTAAAACTGGTGAATGTGTGAGGATAACTCGCTATTCCTCAAGAGATCATTTGGAAGCCGTCAATTCCTACTATTCTGAGCGCTACTAACCATACCGATGTTTCCTATATAACTTATTTCATACCTTAACCCCGTGTATTAGCACATTCCCGAGATCCGTTTACGCTCTTCTTTGCCGCCACTATGGTGCGCGACTTGGTAGTAGACCAATATCCTAAATTTGTACCTGCTGAGGTAATACGTATCCGGGATCTTCTAGCGAATACCTTTTTTGATTCCAAAGTTTGTGAGACTTTTACTCAGGCACAGCTCGCTCTGGGTGTCGCTGTACTTACTAAACGCGCCTGGCCAGATACACCACCTGAAACCACTCGGCAGTTTATGGAGAACCTAAATCAGGCAATGGCTTCTGACCAGGGTCGACACACATTACGCGCCACAGTGTTACTTGGTAGGTTGCTGGACGAGTTCTCCAACCGGTCTTCCGTAGCTATGAGTGTTCCTTTGACATTCCATTTACAGTGCCAACGGAGCTTCGAAGTCGACTATTTACTAGAGTATTTAAAATTGGTTCTAAATGCCTTGCATCAAGGGGAATCACAGCCGGACCCTAACGGGTGGTCAGAATCCTTACGAAGGCAGTTGGTATCTCTCGTAGGACAGATTCTACGATGGTCATTCAGCGAAACCGTATCGAAAACTACACCCGAGAATGATATACAGTGCCTTTTGACATCGTTGTCCAACTTGCAAAGTGATGAACACATAGATCCGGATGAGGATGACCAAGTACCACTTACCGGGTCCATCCGCCCTATTTTTTATCCTCGACAATGGTCGTCCGTCATTGGTAACCCCACTATACTGGACCTCTTGTTTACTTGCTACGACAAGAGCTTAGCCGATACCACACTGGCTACTACAGTGATCCAGTGTTTGTGCTATCTAGCCAGGGTTTCGGAACTCACGTTTTCCTCTTCGAACGAGCACCACCGGTACCTTGAGTCGTTTTGCAGACGTCATCTTGTGCTTATTCAGGCACTGCAATCCAAAAGCGGGGGATCATTGCCAGGCTCCTGTTTCTACCACATAGCTACTGTCGCAAGACATTTCCTGGGAGCGCTCCCTTTCAGTGCTTTGCTGACTATTCCTTCCATGCGTGAGCATTTAGATACACTACACCAATGGACTCTACTAGCGCTCTCATGTATACCAGCAACCCCGACATCCGATTCAAATGGTAATGTAAATTTTAACGAGGACGACCGTAGCTGGATTCAGGACGCATACGAAATATTGCTGGAAATGTGGGTTGCTCTGACTACCACCTTTAAGGAGTGTGTGATGTCCTTGGCAAATACACCACAGCCTGCACACGTGGCGTTTGTCGAATATTTACGTGAAGTGTGTGTGACCCAAGTACTGCATTTCGCGGATAGCCAGCTGCAGATAACCACTTTGCCCACCGACGGTACATTGGTGCAACCCAGCTTGAGCCAGGGCTTGATTGAGCAAGAGTCATGGATCTACCCTGATGAACACTATGAAACCCAGCTCACCCTGGTGGCCCATTTGGCCCGGTTCCATTTATCCGGCGGGATTCCTACGTTGCTCGCCAAGGTGAACAACCAAATTGGACATTTGTTTAACCCGGGAACATGTGATAGTACACCGATACTTACCGTGGTACGCTTGCAGAGACTAATTCTTATCGCAGGGTTTATTCTCACGGATACTAGTTATGGGGAGACCGCATTAGTACCCGTTGAAGTGCTCACTTGTTCGGCACAATCTTCACCCGAAGTCGATCCCGTCCTCGCGTTAATCCAGGCGATTCTGGGCTTGGCAAGCCAGGTGCACAGCACCTCACCCTTTGATACCCTCCGTAGCCCAGCGGATCTCTCCTTGTTGATTATATCGCTGTGTTGGTTTATGAGTCGCTGGTCACAGGTCTATTTGCTGGCTGACGAAGAAGAATATACCACATTTAACCAGAATATCGCCAATGCCTACGGTGTGGTGTCTCGTCCGACGACGTCCTCGGCTAATATAACTCAGGAACTGTTAGGGTTTATCCAGTACACCCTCGTCGAATGGCGTAACTACACGCCTGTTTTGACTGCCGTGGTAAATTTATTGCAAGGTATTGTGGAAAACGCGGTGCTGTGTGAGTATTTATGCACCCTACCCATGGTCACGGACTGGTTACCCCAGCTCTTGCCAGTATTGATGGAGTATCCAACTGCCGTATGTTCTCCATTGGTCAGGGCCTTGGCTGGGCTAGTCTCGGTGCGTTCGTCCACACAGATACTTGTTCCCGTTTCACAATCAATAGTTGAACAAGCATCATCGGTGCTCTCCACGGCGTTGGCTGTAGCTCCCGGTTCGTCAGCACCGATAGATTGCATTCCAGCGGCACTCAAAGCCGTGGGACTGTTAACGGGTCTGGTACAATCAGCCACTCTACGCACGATTACTCTAGTATTTTCCGCCATTGCACCTTGTTTGGAAGGAATGGTTGGGTTATTGCTGGTGTACTCAGACCGGCACAATTTATCGGAAACCGTGCTGCGTTTTTATACGGCGGTTGTAGAAGGCCTGGAGTATTCTTTATTATCGTATTCTGAACAACAGTATCTGTGCACAGTTTTAAACCAATTGTTACAAAATTGCCGCCAGTCAAACCATGTATTAATTTCGCAGAAAACTAGTACGACCCTTTCAGATATCCCGAGCGATGACGAGTGGGCGTCCCAGCTGGTTATCCTCCTGTGTCGGCTGCTGGGAACGTTTATTGCGAATGCCCATGGGGAACGCGAGACATCCGACGTGCAAACGCAGGTGATCATTCTTGGCCTAAATACGATAACGGAGCTGATGGATCAGGAACGATTCCTTGAACCCGATATTTCAAAAAGCTTACTTCGGTTAGCACAGGATACAGTGACTTACTACTGGGAACAACTGGCCAGTACGTCCCCTAATACCGTGCGTCTGTTGATGGATGTCATTAATAAGGGCCTCGATCTGGTCAGCCTACGATTAAAACGACTGGCGTACACGAGTTTGACAATGGTTACTCGACGCATTCAGATTCAATACCTAGTCCAAAGCCAGAGTCTAGCAGAACATTCCGTTACTACCGGCTTACCTCGGAAACTGCACCATATCTGCCCATGCCCTGAGGAGCTCTTTGCCCACATCCTACGTACGTTACAGTACCGTCAAGAGCGCTTATTCCAACTGCTATTCTTCCAAAAGGTTAGCGGACAGTCATTACGGATTACTGGCGAAGCCTTTATCGCCTTAGTTCAGTGGAACCCGCAACTTTTTCAAACCCTGGTGCAGGCAACTCTTACCAGGACCTCATCGGATGGCCTTCGTCAGCAGCTAACTACCGCCTTCACGAGCTTTCACTCCATTATGGAATCCATGCACAATCAACAATGCGCCCTTGTTGTTCAAGCTGTACAACACACATTGGCCGATAACAAGGAATATTCACCACGGAGAAGCACGCTTTCCCTTCATTCCCTATTGTCTTCACAGCATAAAAATGACCGTGTGGCATACAAGGCCCTGTTATCTGTACTGGTCAAAACACGGGGTTTATTATGAGGTAACGAAGGTCACTATGCCGTGTTCCGATATATTTATCACTTCGGTTTAATCAATAGACTTGCGCAAACACCTCACTCCAACCATGGTATATTTTTTTGTTGTTGATGTTTATCGTTTTTCATTCCATCATTGTTGCAGTGTTTACCGTAGACATGTTTGCTTGTCCTTTTACGTACACCTTACATAAAATGTTCCAACTGACAAACCGGGTATTACTTCTTGCCCTTGGTTTTCCCCGTTTTGTCCTGAATATCCACCAAAGACGATGGTACACCATTCTTCTCTAACAATTGCATAACAATCTTGCCCTGCGGCCCTTGGGCTATAATCTCATGGTAGACCAGTTTCTTCCCCTTTACGGGAATGGCATGAGTGGTCACACTAGCGGCGCATGCGTGTTGCAGCTGCTTGGCCAGGGTGTCGGTGTCCAGCCGATACAACTCGTGGTTGCTGATCTTGGTGATAGTTTTGTGCCCCATCTTCTTTTCCATAATTACCGAAATTTTGGTGGGGGACCCTTTGCGAATCTCGGTGGTGCCATCGGGAAAGGTCAAACAATGGGCCAGTTCCGTGGCAACAAACAGGCGCTCCACGATTTTTTCATGAGTAAGGTGAGGATGACTAATCCCGGCTTCGTTGGAACACAACAAAAGCTTGGCCAGGGGTTCGTCCAGGGCTACCAGTTTGGGCTGACGAGGGTCTTTCAGTTGCTTGTGTTTGATGTAATCGACCATAATGGTCCGTAATTCCTGCCGTGTGTAATAAGGTTGAGGCTCAAGACCGGCCGTGTGAATAAACTCGACAAGCGCTGATCGAGGACGGAACATATCAGTAAACGAAATCAAGGCAGACGATTCCCCGGGAGAGCGGGATGAGCCAGAGTTGGCACCGTCTGAGGGTGCGGAAGTAACCAATGCCGATTTTTTCATGGGTTCAAACGCCAGCAATTCTGGATGCTGATGGTTAACAGTTGTCACTACCGTATCGCCCCCTTTGATATCCTTGGTTTTAAGGATCCCCTTCTTTTCCATAGTTTTAAAGAACTTGGCCAGTTTCTTAAATGTGGATTTCTTAACGTCGAGCTGGATATTCACCGGACGACTGGCCATCATATAGGATGAATAAAGCGCAGAAATCGAAAGCGGAAGAAGGGGCGCTAGACGTTCCTTGTTTAACGTAGTACACAGCGCTTGCATCAAACATTTTTGTAACCATTCATCCATCTCCACTGGCGAAAGTGCTGGAGGTACGTCCTCAAGCTCAGGTTCGGGGGCATCAGGCCCATTTGCCGCGGGCGCCTTATCAACGCCCTGGTCAGTGGAAGCGTTGTAAGTGGAATCCTCCAACTTTCCCTGTTCCGAATCGACGGGTGCTTCGTTGGAGGGTACCGTAGGGTGAGATTGGTCGCCTTGCTTCCACAAGTAATCTTGGTATGTATGTAAAATGTGAACTGCTTTGCCCTTGTTGGTCTTGGAAGTGCGAATTTCTTCGGTAGAGAGTTCCATTAACCCCACTGCCACTGGAGCAGGGAAACCAGAGACCGCCACGCTCACCACTTGTCCACGCTGGACCACTGGTAAACCCCCAGGTGGATGAATCACTCCTGGTAACATCAGGTCAGCACCCGATACGAGTTTTTCCAGGACGGGTGGGTGAGTA
>JAOPJG010000792.1:0-16870 GCA_027478255.1 Dispira simplex | reverse complement strand
GTTTGTGCTCGCTGGTTGCTTGTGAGGGCAGGGTGGGGTCTGGTACAAAGGAGTGAGATAAACCGGAATAGGCCATAACATATGGATTGGCGCAATTTTGGTCTCCCGGAATCGGATACTGTGGATCTACAAGGGTCATTAACTTGCTCCAGTACCAACATTAACACCCCTAGGAGTAGAGGTACGAAACGAAAGGAAGCCCCCAGCAAATAACGGTATATTTCTTCGACGAGATTCATTAAACTGCATTCAGATATATTATCATGACATGGTAAATCGGATTCTGTCCACAAACAAAGGGATGATGCAGTAAACACCAAATCTTGTGGATTGTCTAAAACGCCCCGGGCCCAAGAATACCAGAGTGTGCTTAAATTATTTACACCTTGTGTAGGGGGAGTATGATATAGGGCATGCGCTAACCTTGGTGATACCTGTAGACGTTGAAGTAAAGTCGAAAAATCCCGAGGAGAAGTGGAATACCCCACAGCAAAACTGTCCACCATGGGTTGTAGAGCCACAGGACATGCTACCGAATATAAGGCAAGGTTGATCAGGGCAGGACCACACGATATATCCTTTTGCAGGATCTTGATCCATTCCAGCGCGGCAAGGTGGGGTTCCATGCTTCCAGTAACTACCGATTCTAATATCGCCACACACAACAACGTTTGGTTTTGCAACCGTTGTTCATCTGGACTTCCTTGTTTATGTAAGTCACCAAGACTGTCGGTTGCCCGTAGCCAAGACTTGGCCAGTTGGTAAATCTGGAGATCACCCCATCCCCGTTGACGATGCCGATACAGATCACGGCACAGGCTCAGAACGGCCGACCAGGCCGATGGGTCGATATCGGATGAGTGCGGATCCACATGGTCGACCCACCACGTCAGCAGGCTACGTACCACAACGGGGAGCGGGTGAGCGGCTGTAGTGGCCGTGATCAAGGCACGAGCTACCCAGGTCAACACCGTGGCCCGTAATGGATACTCAGCGGCGTGGTTACGTAATCCATAAAAACGAGCAAACACCGGGTGAAACGCATCTGGAAGAATGGGTTGGATAAGACGTAATTGGATCCGTTGGAGAATCGTTCCTACTTGCTCACAAAGCCGTTGGTGGTCCACCGAAGTTGGTATAAACCACTGAGAGGGCTCAGGACGGGAGTGGGTAGTTGAGTCGGTCTTAGTCAATACTTTATCCACAGCGGTCACCAAAGTCAGTATTACCAAGAGTTCCACTGGCTGGCGAAGCGACGTTGACGCCGGGTGTGAGTTAGAAGTTCGGAGACGACCTAGCGAGGTCTTGCACTCGAAAACTAGAAAGTCGTCAGACACCAGGTAGCCGCATTCAATAGCGTCTAATAAACGATCAGCGGTGACTAGAAACGACGCCATGGAGGGAAAAGAATATAAATAGCCAAGCAAATGAATAGTTACATGATAGTCTTATTCCTATAAAGTTCACCGTCCATCGCTTTAATCACCAATGTGCCTTGGTTCTATTATTACCATTGAAGATACAAGGACCGTTCTACCAGAGAAATGCGGAAGCTTGTGCACCCTGCTCGTCATAGGCGGTGGGGAAAAAGGGGACGGCAGGGCTCCCTTGTTAAATTTTGGAGAGGAGGTCCCAGGAACAGGTCACACCACCTTTCGTCCCTGCTGACGTGAGTCCCAACGTGGATAAAGCACCGTTGTTATCCTACTTGTCGTAGTACATAGTGCTGCTTGTTTGAGTGCAGTTTTGTAAGAAGTCAGTTGTCTCAGTGTTTAATAGGATCATGTTTGTAGCCCACGTTGCACATTGTGTATTTTTTACGCTTTGCATCTAAACCCTGGTGGGTTCAACAATCGTTTAATCCTAATGAGAAGCTGTTATTCGCATACTCCGCCCTAGCCAGCCCCCGTTCTGTTATTGTTTGTAGAATTGTTACAGTCTAGCTCCTTTCTTTCCTCTGTTCCTTTCTTGCTCGTGTGGACCTGGTCTGCCGTTCGCTGGGAATGTGTGTAGGGAATTACTATACCCCCCCCAGTAACGTAAAACTATTCGGCCATGCGGAGACTAGTAGGTTTATTACACTGGACCACTTCCGTAGCTTACAATGCCCTACATTACGCAATAGGCCGAGGAACCAAACCCAGTTTCCGTTTCACCAAACTGCCTTTGGTACGTCTAGTTCGTTTTGTGTACCAATTATGGCAAGAAGAATATACCGGACACCATGTGGGTTATTTCTGGGATCGCCTGACACAGGTGGTCACCCCAGGTTTATACCAAAGTGAGCATATGGTGCGCAATTGGAAGACTAGTCCGCGGAGTTCCAAAACCCGGAGGTCGTGCCATAAGGCCTATCTTGCCTTACCCTTTCGCGGTCGAAGCAGGGTTTCCCTGACTGTAAAGGGTTCCCTTTGGTGGCATGGTCCCGGAACGGTGGAGCGAAACATATTACAAAGCCCCAAGGTATGCTCCCGAGGGTTCTGGGCGTGGTTGGGTTGGTTTTGGGATCAGTCTCCGCCGTGTCGCATTACCTACACATTCCGCTGCGTGCCACGTGCCGTACAACGGTTACCGGGTGACGTACTTGGTAAGATATTTCTTCAGTTAGACAATGTACAAGATGTGGTACACTGTGCCAAGGTATGCCAGACTTGGCGACAGGCTGCTTTTCCCTTAATTCTACGCGGTCCTTTGGTGTATCCACTAGTTCAACATACCAGTCGGCGTTTACTTTGGTTGGAGTCCCTCTACCAACGATATACCCCCGTGGCTACCCAACAGCACGTTCAGTGTTTCTTCCAGAAGTATCCACTACCCGGATTGCGTCACTTAACCACCGTACCCGTGTTAAATTCCGCAGGCTTGCCTCACAAATGGTTCCTTGTGGACTATGGGCACTTTGTACGGAGTATGGACTTATCACGGGGCTCCACCCGGGTAACCGACACCACCCTCGAGTTTCTGGCCCAATGCTGTCCCAATCTTGGTAACGTTAACCTGTCCGATTGTTACCGTCTCACGACGAGTGGATTCCAGCGCTACGTCGCCGGGGTAAGCCAGCTGCGGAACCTCACTCTCGATCGCTGTCCCTGGGTGGAAGATTCCACTGTTACAGCGCTCGCCCAATCCCCTAGCCGTATCTATGCAGTCAGTGTGGTGGATGCCACGCGTATAACAAGTCAGGGGCTTGACGTACTAACGAAGTACCAATCCCAGCTACGAAAAATCATCCTTGCGGGTTGCACCGGTTGCCAACCAATGGATCTGCAGTCCCTTGGTCGGCACTGTAGGAATTTACGATGGGTAGACTTGTCCCGCCTTCCCTACCTGAGACACCAGGAAGTGGTACATCTAGTGACGTACTGTACTGGTCTGAAGCGACTCAATCTGGCCCAGTCGGGAGCACAGCACTACCCTCCCGTAACTCACCATTCTGATATTCGACAGACCTGGTATTTAACCCAGGCCTTAGAACACCCCCAGTGCATCAATGACACCACCCTGCGGATGATGGCCACCCAGTGTCCAAACTTGCGGGTTCTCGACCTAAGTTATATCCACACAATATCCAATCACGCCGTCCGTGCCATTGCTGATGGTTGTTCTCGCTTAGGGTCCCTTAATATCATTGGCTGCTTTAATATCAATCATCACGTTTTGCAAACGCTGGGTCGTTCTCGTCAGCGCTTTGGTCGACGGTTGTATGTGACCCTGGGTGATTCTCCCGCTATTACCGAAGAGAACATTGCTCATCTGGGCCAACACCCAAACTATGGGCTACCTCAGTGGCACCGCACCCTCCTGGACCACCAGGCCCTGCAGGAGTTTATGAATACTCAATTGGATGGGTTATTGTGATTAATTTCTTATGCCATCTGATCCCTTTATACACCGACTGGTAGTCTCGGAGTGAATAGCCTTGATGATAAGACTTTGTGCGCGATAAAACTTATGCGCAGACTCCACCATGTAAACTATTAGTCCATGAAAAACGAAAACCAGTGCGAATTACCAATTCGAGTTGTTTTGTTTCTTCTCATTTGGTATGCTTATATTCCCTTATTCCACACTTAAATCTATCCTGGATGAGACGATCATCATTGTACAAGCTTTTTATACTTTCCACACTTCTTTCAAACAATTTATTATTTGTACTATAATGCAATATAACCTAACAATGATACTACACCCTATAATAACTAGAGATCATTATACACAGTAAAAATGATGCTTACCAATGTTAAAAATAGGACACGTTGATACTAACCGAAGGGGAAACTACGTGAATCAGGAGCGTGCTAAATGTTGACGGTTAACGAGGAGGTTGAATTGATCACTGTCCATAGAATATAATTTTACGTTGGGGTTAGATCGACGAAAATTTTTGTAGGTATACCTCCCTTTACCGTAGAGAACCAGGGTGTGCAGTTCAAGGAGCTGGTCCATCACGGGTGTCAGCCAGGAAATGGGAAAATAGTTGAGCGCGAATCGGAGATAACGTATCTCTGGTGAAGCAATCACGGGGGGAATGATCTCCTTACGGTAGCTATGGTCACGGTGGTTAAGTTCAAAGTGTTGTAGATGTTCGCTGGTGGCCAGAGCATAGGCGATATCAGATTGATCACATGTGCAGTTGGTGATGACCAGCTTTTTCACGGTAGGACAAGAGTCCAATATTCCACACAAAAGATGTCCTTGAAAAACTACTTCGTCCAGGTGCAACGTGGTCAGGGATATTGGCGCCATGGCCGGTAAGGTGTTGAACAAACGCTGGGCTCTCCAGGACCCCGTTCGTGTGGTGACATCCGCCCTTAGGGGAACCAACATCCAAAAATCAGGCCAGGGGGCATGTCTTCCTACCTCAACACCGTACACAGTGGAGTAGGAAGGGCTCAAGATGACAGAGCTATCCCTTAGTTTGAATTTGGTGAGGTGATGTCGCAGGACGTTAAGTTGGTCTAACAGGTAAGGAAAATGACTATAACCCCAACTACACTGACGAAGCGTGGGACACCCGCTGAAAAAAGTGTGCAGTTCGGAGGCAGCTAGGTGGGGAATGTTATCTAGATCCAAGGTCGTCATACGAGGATATTCTGGAATCAATAGCTGAAGTGGACTTTGAGTGAGGTAAAGTGGCCAGCCCGGGAGGGATATCACAAGCTTCACATAGGTGGACCGTTGTAATAACCTTCCGAGATATTCCTTTACTAAGGAAACCCAATGTGTCGATTCGATCACGAGTGTCATGTTTTTCACATGGGTTAGCGACTGGTCGATGATCGGTAGAAAATTAAGGAGGGATTCATCGACATGTTCAGTGAGCGTAAAGACCAGTCGTCGGATGTAATGTCCATGACGTAATAACGTGTGCAGCGAGGGTTGGAGATGGGTGAAGTCAAGCGCTATTTCCGCATTCCGGTAGATGTATGGCAGCAAGGCATGACGAAGGGCGGGATGAGTACACCCCAGGGCAATGACATCCTCCTTTTCAAGATACTGCAGTACCTCATACTGTATGGATGAGTATGAGCAGATGATATCGAAAAGAGATAACATACTACACAGTTGAATCCAATGGTACTGTTAGGGATAAGGTGAGTAAGGGGGAGGGGGATAAAAGTTAAATAGGTGTATAGGATCAAAGTGGGTGGATTTCGGGAAGTGAGAAAAGAAATATACAGGCTAGCAATTACGTAAACCGACAGAGGACAGAAATTCGAGAATGGCTTAATCTGAAGGTGGTTGCTGTTTCACTATACATATATCGAAAATTGAAAAAAAATTAAAAAAGTAGGCAATGTGGTGCCGAAAATGTACGTTGGCTACGATTACCTTGGGATTATATACCTCAGCCCGCTTCATCCGTGTGGTACCGTATCCAGGCAGAAGCAGAGGGTGATTAGTGAGCTCTATGCCAATATTCACAGCTTATTTACTTAATGTTGATAGCGGACATGTATATTCCCATACTTCTCATGTATAAGCGGAATTTCCTAAACTGATGAAACAAGTAGGAAAAAGTATTTTGTGCGCAAGCTAAGAAAAAAAATTACATTCTTTTTTTTTAAAAAAAATAATGTATTACCATGGTCAAAAATTCCCGGGAATGTTTATCGGACATTCAAGGATACCGATAGGACGGCTTACTTACCTACCTGCCCATCTACTTTCTGGAATTTACTAATCATTCACTAACAATGAAGCTTGGGTTCCGGCTTATCCAAGGGGTATAGCATAACATGTCGACACCTTCCTTTCAGTCTAGAAAGTCAGAGGTGATTAAAAGCTTCCTAGAAGCATCCTCAGGGTACATTGTTCACTCGTTCCCGATTTTCGTGAAAACTGATCGACTACACCTGACCAATTGTACCTTTGCGCTTATAGGATTGACCCTAGCCAATAGACCGAATTGCGATGTGGGCAAACTTCAGAAAACTTGGAAAGGTGGTAAAGAAATGATGCAATGGGTCCAACAACGATTACTGTACGTTTTTCTCACCCGGAGACCGACGCGGAGGGTTACGGTAAGCAAGGCTATAGAAAGAATGACCCAGGTGAACGGTATGAAATATGTCAGTGATAGAGCGGCATTATCCAAAGAGATACGTTGGTAATGCGCGATATACTTGCTCCCTAGTTTTTCCTTTCTTTTTGGTGGTAACACCGGGAAGTCTACTTCGTTAATTCGATCAAACTCCCCGTTCTCCTTCAGAAGAAAAAAAACAAAGGCTATACATTGTGTATGTATTTATATAATGCTTTTTACCAAATTACGAAACCACGCGTCATTACTAGTTGGAGTTCATTGACGTTGACACTCATCTTTTTCAAGTCCGTTGTACACACAAAGAAATTTCGTTGCTGCTCTCCTTTAGCGTTGGGGAGATGTTCACCCAGTGGAGGAACGGAAAAATTATTTTATGACAGGTCTCAATAACTCACCCACAACAGAGTTCAGATTCCCTATGTTATAAAATTTTTATACAGCGAGGTTATTGAAAAAAAAATTTCACGTCGTCTACGCTACAACTCACCCTAATATTGTCCCTGACAAAGCACAAGTACGTAAACAGCCCTCGAGTATCACTATTCCTATTCCAACGTCGCCAAGAGAATATCCTACTGAGAACACTTTGGGTATAAAGCGACCATTCGCAGCCTCGTACTTTTCTTCGCCAGCTATACTAATTCGTATACTGACGACCTTCGAGCAAATACGATGGTCAAGGAAAAGCATCCCAGGTGTGGTGTTTATGTTCGGATTTTTATTAAAGTGTAGCACTTGGAGGGCAATACCCCAGCTCACTGATGCCATATTCGTTTTTCTCTCCCTCACATGAATTAAATAGAGGGATTCTACTATTTGTCTGACATGTGGGTTAGAAGGGTAACGGGAGAAAGGGGCAAGTGATAACTGGAAGCCATCCTCACCCCCACCCTTTCTCCCATTAAAAAGCCATCAGGGCAAAGTGCTCGTAAGGCAGATGTAAGCCCATGGACTTGGTAAAATAAAATGATATCATTATCTCCTAATGTACAGACAGTTAAGTGTCAGCAACTAGGTGGGAAGAGAGGAAAACGTTGAATTTTTTTTTACTTTCGACCAATTGGTATAGTGTTTACCTCTTCTTCAGTTCAATTGTGAATTATCAAAATCGATAAACAATGGCTCGTGTGGATATTGCCACTCCTCAACCAATACCACTTAGGTTGAGGTCATTTTCGATTAGGCTCCCCACCGCCCTCCCTCCATCACATCTTTGTATCACACAGTGGTATACTCTCATAGGGTAGCATAGAGTGACACTAAAGTCGGCCTTTCGAGCAGGGAGAGGGTGGCTACTCACATGCCACTGCGCCTATCATGGCGACTAGTAACAAAAACCAATATCGACAAGGGTAGGGGGTTGGTGGGGAACAAAATCACTCACTTGGTAAAATTTTGGCCATCGCGTATGAAATGATGCTTGGCCAGTGCTTTAACCGTCAGTAGCACAGTAGGTCAGTTAGTTATCCTGCCATTGAAAGTTGCTAGGCCTTTCGTGTCTTCCCCCTAGCAGTGTAACCCGCCTCGGTCACACCAGTAGTACCCATATGGGAGACCACTGGTCAAGGCATAGGAGTGGCGGGAGTACCTGGGATGGCCTCACGTTGACAGCGAGTGAGCCCTCCTCCCACTCTTCCCAACGCACAATTCATACAAGCATATCAAATCGTACCTTTGCCCTCTACTATTTAATAACCCTGTTTTTCCTCCTAGTTATTTTTGTCGCTTTCGCTCAAGTTAAGGTCATATTCTGTTTTGAATTTGCATATTCAATTTTGCTTCCCTTTTTGCTTACTGCTGTTCATTTTCACCTCCCATCATTTTCCTTGTTTTTACTGTAGGCCAAATTTTTCATCCCAGGGGTTCATCGTACTGGAAACAATGGCTGGCTCCATTGTTACGTTCACGTGTACCCTGCTCATCATACTGGCCTTGTACAGTGACCGCTGTGCGGGACGTCAAAGATCGTCGTTAACATCGGTCGAAAGTGGTGAAGGTCCGTTTCAATTAAATCTCCGATTACCTGGAGATGGTGACTCATCCTTGCACAAGCCTAATCCCAACCAGTTAGTTGATGAAAATACAGGCCAAATGAATATTCGGGATAACACTAGCCAGCTAACCTCTCCGACCCAACCGGAGGAAACGTATCGTAACCCTACTCTACGTAAAATTGTCCTCCCAGGGGGCTTACCAGGAGCTAACAATGCAGTACTCCGTGTGACCGAAAATCCGCCTGGTCGAAAAACTAGTCTCGAAGAGGGGAAAACCAAGGAGCCGCCTCTCAGCAAGACCTCGCTGACGGCCAATCGTACGGCGCCCCAGTCCAATGGCGGAGTGGTCCCCTCGGGGAAGACAGCAGTGTTGAAAAACGACGGCTCTTTAATTCGTAATCCACTGGAAAAGAACTTGGCCACGGAGCAGACTCCCAATAAACCGATAACACATATGGACTCTCCCAATATGACTCCTCAGGGAGCCCAATTACCATGGGTTACCAAACTGGGTACTCCCGCACCCAAGGTCGCCGTGTCTGTGGCCAAATTCATCCGGGCAACCCCCAAAAACTTACCACCTAATAATGATTCTGCGCCCGCATCTGCCACTGCTCAAAAGCCTGTCAAGCTCCATAAAGAACCGAAATCAGCTGAAGTGCCGCCCGCTGCTGTATTGGTCCCTCAGCCCTTTGCGCCTGAAATTGTTTCCCCCCCTGCTGATTCCCCCGAATTCAAGGAGGATATGACCTTGGCACCTCTGTCTACCGGTAATGGCAAAACGTATCGTGGTGATATTACATATTTTAAAGCCGGTATGGGTGCCTGTGGCGTTAGTTTCACCGATGATGAGCTTGTAGCGGCAATACACGTGACCTTTTTTACAAACGAGTCCAACCCTAACGAAGATATAATTTGTGGAAAGAGGATTAAAATCATGTCGGACGAGAAAAAGTCTGTGATTGTCACCATCCGGGACAAACTCCCAGCAGGGAAGGAAGGGGACATCGATTTGACCGAGGAGGCCTTTACGCGATTGTATCCCAAGGAAGTAGGTCGTTTTGTCGCTACTTGGGAATTCGTTAGCTAAACTGGCGTGTAGATACCCACCATAACATCGTCAAGTATAAATTAGGAGCTCCAAATAGATCTCTCAATGAGGACAGTAGTTGCTACAGTGAAAGTTAATAAAGCCTTAGTCCATACATTTGGTCTAAAGCAATGACGAAAAAGGGTGATATTCAATTGTATAAGCGTCATCACTGGATTTGGTGTCAATGCTATTGTACTATAATAAACCATGCAGGGGTTCTGGTGATCGAGCAGAGCCTGTGGTATATAAAATAGACGAGTAGATGTAGTGAAAACCTTAATTGTTAATGTACATGAGGAAACGATGATGTGGGGAAAAACGCGCCTATTTATCTGAATTCTCCACAGTGAGGGTGATTGTTTGAACAATCTTGCCGAGGGTAATAAAGTGGGTGACTTGCTCAGTCTCCACGTTCTCTCCTCCAGTTAATCAACTCCTTCGGCGAAAGTCCATCTCTTGCAGCGCACAGGGGGACCCGCAATAGGTGTTACATCCACCTTGCTGCTGGGTTTCACCTGTTTTCCAAGTTGCACAAGGAAGTGGCTCTCCCCCTACTCAGGACGAAGGGCCCTATGTGAGTCCCTCTTCTTCTGGGTTATCTAAATACTTACAAGAGGGGTGGGAATATTATATTTTTTCGCAAACTCCATTTGGGTTTTAAGACGTGGTTCTCAGGGATTAAAAGCACCATAGCAGGTGAGAATAACACTAACATTCATGGGATTGGCGTTAAAGGGGCCTAAGGACGATCTCCACACTCAAACTAGCGATCATGTTCAACAAGATCCAGCAACTACTAAGGAGATTTTACACGAAATTGCATCTTAAAAGCTTTCGCCTACTTTTACAATTTTAATTTTAAATCATGTCACAGGTGCTTATGTGATAACCCGATTATATACTATCCGCTAGGAGTGGATCAAAACTACGCATAATCTTAGGATCAGTAAAGAAATCGAAAGTGGTTAATTATATATGATAGTGATAAGCGATAATTGAGCAAGGACAGGAGATAATATTCGAGATATGGGTTATGGAAAGCATAAAAACTGAATTGTGTTACACGTTCTAGTCTGGAGCGATTACAGGTGCTACCTCGCCGATATTTGCTGCACCGTCGAACCTATGGATTTTAAAAACCGACACCGACAGGGTACAGCAGGTGGTGACGTATTACTAATAGTTGCCTCACGATAAAAATCGCCCACGGATCTAGACCAGTCCAGGCGATTTACTCATAAGCCTCTTGGAAAGAATACCACATGGTCAGCATGATTGGAAAATACGCCATGACAAAGGTTCTATACGATTAACCTATTTTTAGTGTTACAGTCCAAAGGCGGACATGGTTTATTGGGAGTAATCCCTCTTTTCCTCTTTTGAATTAGGTAATGCAGTGGAAAAAACTCATCAGCGGTATATTTAAAATTAAGGGGTGCTAATGCCAGCAGATATTCTGATGTACTGGCAAGTTTTTAATCATTGTAGTTGAGTCAGCCCCCCTTGCTCTTTAAAAGAAGTCAAGCGTTCACGCATACGAACTTGTTATAGCAAAACCAGATAACGGGCGTTTAAATAAAATTGCAGATAGCTGAGTATACTTGCATCAACGCCAACATGAAAGTGAAACGCCTTGTCACGATTCAAAAAAAAAGAAACGCCAAGGTTGCGGAATATATCTGAAGCTACCGAAGAATCGGTTTATTGGGTGACAAGAAACAGGCCATGTTTATGACACCAATGGACATGTGCAAAACGCCAAAAATACTACTGTCCTTACCTGTTGTATGACTCTCCATCAACTGCCCCTATATCTTGCTACTCTTACAGTTGCGAATATACCGGTGGGAATAGCTAACAACAATGGCAGGTTAATAATACGTTTGTGCACATTATGCAATGGGTTCTAACGTACCACTGGGTCATATTAATTACTCATAAACTTTTCGTCATGGGTGATATTCCAGGGGATATCTTTTTGAAATAACTCCTGGCTGAAGAAAACCACAGCCATGCTTCAAGGTTAGGGGAAGGACTGGTGTAATTAAGATCCCACACGGATTCGCTTACATTGGGGCACGTGTTGAGCCTAGTTGTTTCAGTACTAAAGCAAAAATGAGAGAAAGCAAGAGAAACACCGGTATGAGGTTGGACACTGACACGGATATAGAGTGCCATGGTTATTGGTGCTGCACCCAGAATGTGACCCTGTTTCGACGGGACCGGTCGTCGACTTTGTAGAGGCTTAGCAATGGGCATGTGACCTCCGCTTTCTCGTCGGTCGTGGTGCATGCATATCACGACGTTAATATCGTACCTTGTGGTATCTATCATTCATATTTAGTAGTAAAATGAATAGCATAGAAAGTAACAAAGACATACCCTCCAGAAATGAACATTCTCAGGGGTTCAAATACGCTGTGCGAGAACAATGTGAAGTGACCTAATGAGCGTGAGAAGTAATCAGTTCAATTATCCTCCCCCCCCACCATCTACTCCACAACTCAAGTCTGGTACCTTGGACTATGTCATGGAAACGATTCACCCATTCGAGAGTTTTTGACAGAAAGTTCCAAGATGAAGAGAACAATATTATGGAGGGTAAGGAAAATCATCAAGCAGTAGACGGCTCATATCGTACATTGTATGCATTTCGGTTCCATTTATAGTTTCTCTCGATTGAAAGAGGGAGGTTACTGACATTGTCCTGTAAAAATGTTCCTCGTGAGACTTTACAACTAGCAGACGAACGTCATAGAGATTACCAGCGAATAATATCCCTAGACTGTTGTATTATTTTGGATATCACTGTCGCTGATTTTTGATTTCGATTTTCTTTTTTTTACCTCGAAGCATTCCCAGTGACTAGGCTTCATAGAGGCACTCGGCCTGTCCGACTTTAATATATATATATCGTTTGGTGGAACTATTCATAGCTAAAACCTCCTTCTATCCCTAGCTACTTCGTCAGTTTTTTCACGGCCATTTTCCCCACACACCACACATTCCTGTGGTTTAAACCCATGATGCCAACAGAATCACCGGTGACGCAATGTGGGAAAGGCGTGTAGTGGCGTACATTGAAAATAAGAAAATGGCACAAACAAAATATCGTTGCTGCTGGAGTCAAAGAAAAAAATAAAAAGAATTCAAATGTGTGGTGGGGTTATACTGTTGTTCACCAATCGTACAATAGGGTAACCCTAAAAATAAGTGAGAACACGTGGATGACGAGGGAGGGCTATCAAAGCTACGCATTGTACTGACTTGGGACCACACTAATTCGACCTGGCGGCTGGTAATTTTCCAACATGTTGGAAGTAGGTTTATCTCGTACAAATGGACCTCGATTTGTCTAACACAGCTGTACCTTAACCAGGGCATTTGAAGGAAGATATCTTCCTCTCCTCAGGTTGTAAATAATTATATTCACCGTTGATGTTTGGGCTATAAATAATACCAAAACAACCGTCACCACTAGGAGATACGTGTACCTAAGATGCCTTCCATCTCTTCGCTGGCGTTGGTAAACAATATGCTAGGAATTCCGGGACACTCCTTTTTCAGAAAGTGGGCCTCCCCTTCGGTAAATTCAAAGGACATTAGATAAGAATAGCCCTGACTGGTCAAAGTGCATTCTCGCCTTATGTTATGTAGCCCCCTGCTTCTGGCGTTAGGTTTTTTGATCCTGTTTAGTTTGTGTGCTTTACTGCAGTGAAGTTGTATAGCACCACTTTATTGAGCTCTCACGACAACGAGCGGTGGAAAAGGGGGGAGATGGAAAGGGATGACTCAATGAGGCTATACATGACCAATAGATTAAACACCAGGTCAGCAAGAGGATATTTGCAGCTGAGTGAGAGGATGTAACTTGGCCCGCAGTGCCTGCTTTTTTTAGTTCTAAGGCTCGAAAGTCTCTTGTGCTTTCGTAAAGATCAAGATTAGTAAATATCGTCAGCCCCCTTTTTAATTGAGTGGAAAATAAACGGCGAATATTCTCATCAGGCCATTGAAGGACCCGTATTTTGGTCAATGTAAAACATAGCAGGGCTGGTTTAAGGGTGAGATGAACAATAAAAGGATAGTGATATTGAATAGTCCTAGATTTTTTGTGGCTGTTAGTATCGCATTCCATACTAGGTATTTAGCCAAGGTGGAGGAATCCCGAGCGGAATAAACAAGTCTGTAGGAGTAACAAACAACCCCAACGAGAATATCACTTCCACCATGGCTGAAGCAGTGTGTGATAATAACTCTAACCCCACCCTTTCCCTTTGAAAGGGTCGATCTTGGCAAGGCGCCCATCCACTCGCACTTCCATTTAGATGGGCTTCCCCTCCCCCCTCCATCCTAATTTCATCCACTGATAGGTTAGGGAGTAAACCTGTCTAACCTTGCAGGTCACCACGATTGGATAAAAACCTAACTGCATCACGACAGCTGGTTGTTACGTACACTCTTGGATTGTGAAAGGGTTTTTCCTACTTTGAACGATCTCCAAGAGGAGAAGGGGTTAACGACGTCATGGGTGGAGAACGAAGCCGAGGAAAATTCATTAAGCTGAAAAAGGGGACTCTGATTGGAACCCCTTCCTGGGTACTTTAAAAAGGTCAATTTTTACCGCTCGCTTTATGTTCTGCCGAGGGTAAAATTATCAGTAAATATCAACCTTCGAATTTAAGCGGCGAAATTGGTTATAGAATGGGACAAATTCGCTTTTTTGTACCTTACCTTACCCCGTTGTGAACCCTCCCTGTAGTGGTGATTTCCATGCTTCTTAAAATTTTTCTACACACCGGCTGTGTCCGTAGTGTACATCGAAAATAGTATTTCGTTTTTGGAAGAGCAAGACATGAAACACGGGGTCATGGTAAAAAAATAAAGTTGGGTGTAAAGAAGCATGACCTAGTGTAACCAAGTACTTCCCAATGGGCATAGATAGAGGCAGCGATGGGGTATAGAAGATTTCCACCGGTTTACTTGTAAGGCCACACCTTCCATAGAAAAATACGTAACTGTTTTCAAAGTGGGATGACCTTGCCTGCCAACTGCTATGACTGGATGTAGGTCACAACAAAGAATAATTCCCACCTTCTCGATTGAGTTGCTGAATAAAGGAATGTATATCAATCCTTCCCTTTTTTAAGTAAATATATGGTGAGAGAAAAGGAACGGGAGAGTGATGATCAAGGTAAAAGAGGGGTGGGAATAAGGGAAAAGGGCACCAAACGGTTTTTGGGGAAAGGATAAGGCCAATGGATCCCGTGCTTCCACATTTCACAACAAGCACTTCCCCCGTTTGCTAGTCCACATGACTTGTTATGGCATCTATTATCGTACCACCTCCCCCCCCCCGCTTTCAGCCGCATTAATTGACGTGATATCCAAGTAAAAAAGAGTCATGTTTGCAAAGAACATGTTACCAGCAGTTTTAGAGAGGCGTTGCACGATAAAGAAAAAAAAATAAAATAGGTGAAAACCATGAGTGATGGACACTGTCCCCTTTTTGGGCTTGTTTGAACGACGACTGTCATTTTATATAAATAACCAGGCCTACCCTGCCTTACCACCCTGTACTCTACCTTTGGTTAAATCGTAAATTTAACATTTTCCTTAGCGTGCTTTCCTTGTGATGACCACCGATGCGTCATTAACCCTTACCGGTTTGCTTCGTTAGTGTCGTGGATTGGTTTTCTCAGCGGGGACAGATACATTCCGCTTACTGGTGATTGTTGCTCCTTCTCACGTTACTTGACGATACCAGTGGCAGTTAACGCTCGACCACATTATTCATTCGAATAGATGTAATACATAGTTACCATCGCTCTTTTTCGTTTTCTCTATCTCTTTACCACCTACTCGGTTTCTAACATTATTTTGTTAATAGCGATCACTTATCATTATGGATACCAACATTTGTCCTCGCTGCTATCGTCGTACGGAGGACGACGAGCTCTATTGCTCTGAAGTGTGCAAATACTACGATGGCATTTATGACTATCCCAACCCACCACCTCCGACTTTGGTACAACGGGGCGAACCAGCGGCAGTCGCGGCCAGTTTGATACATGCTAGACCTGCCCCCAAACCCATAGGGCTATGGGAAGGTGGGGATTATAGCGACTTGCGGAGTATCACATTGCCCAATATCCATAAGTTGGAATTGGAGCGTCGCCAACGGGAAGATGAAGAACGCCGGCAGCGAATCGAAGAGCTACGTAACCACACTTCGCGTGGATACCAGGACAGCGAGAGTGAACCCGAGGACAGCGACAGCGATAGTGGTGGATATTATGACTAAGTCCTTGTACATTACATTTATACCTAGGGATTTCGACTGCTTCTTTCATCACTATCACCGCTATCAGGTACCTTCCAGGGATAGACGCACGACGAGAGATACATCACTCGAGTGGCTTTCATGGAGTGTTGGGATTGGTCAATCGCACTGGGAACCCTAGACTAAATCCTGTCATGGCGTGGATCCACTCCTATTTGGTTTTTTTTTGGTGTTGTAAAGTAGTCCCACACCCTGTCGAATTTTCCATTCAACTGTTTTCGTAGCTATAGACTCTTGCGACATCCCACTGTGATCATTCGATGGCCTAGGCCTGATTTGTTGTGTACGTTATTTTTTTCGACCATCAGGCAAACATGTATATTTCTATTTTCCTTGTGCTTTACTGTTTTTATAGTTTTTTTTTGGCAGATATTCGATCCGCTCCACTGTTAGTCATATATTTCCCCTGAGGGTACCGGAGATCCTTGCTTTTTCACTGCTCCAGGTTCTATTGGTAATATTCCACAATGCGATGGTGTCTGTTCATAAGCCGGGGGGTTTGTAATGAGCACAAAAGAGAGTGGAAGGGAGCACCTCTCTCCTATGAAGATTTCTTCCTCCGTAAAATAATATACTCGTTTAACAATTGCACTGAACAATCTTGTGAACGTTTACCCTTAGGATTTTCGCAACGATATATTGAAGAAATAAATGGGCGATTTTTTTTCGACTCTAACGTTTTGGATGAAAGAAAGCCACAAGAATAATCACGTGATATAAATGGAAGAAAAAAGCGGCCCACTTCCCTTTTTTACTTTTTTTTTAACGATAACAAGAAAAAAGGGATAGCGTAGGCTACCATCGTTATATGCGTAGTTATTTTTTGACTAATAGGGATAAATCGGCCAGCTTTGAGCAGGTCTCTCACCAAATCCTATTAGATATATCTTAGTTGG
>JAOPJG010000791.1:0-16905 GCA_027478255.1 Dispira simplex | reverse complement strand
TGGATTTCTCCTGTATTCGCATTACGAGAGCCACCGCCGGACTTTGGTCACTTTATAAAACAGCGTCGGAGTACTCTTCAGAGCCCATCTCCATCCAGCACCACCCCATCCTTTCAAATTCCTAGTGCCACCACTAACTTGATGCCACGAAGCTTACCCAGTGCCTTGGCGTTGTATAGTCAAGATGAAAATGTTGTGGATCATCGGTTTCAACGTCGTTGGCTGTTTCCTTCGAGTTCGTCTTCGTCGAAACCCGTACCACCTTGGCCAACCTCGGGGATACTTCTCCAACTAGTGGGACCGTCGCACAACCAAAAGGCCATTAAAAATCTCTTGAATCATACCTTGGAGCAGGTCCGTCCTTACAGTGATGATGATCTGGAAAGAGCCTTGGCGAGCGGCGGGTACACTGGGGGATTGATTGGTAAGCTGGTGGATAAGTACGTCCGGTTACTTACCAGTGAGTATCCCTTTCTTATCGTATTGATATGTACCTGGGTGGTCATTTTGATTGTAGGCACGGTACGGGTGTTGGGTGCTTGGTTTATCTGGCGCGATGTTTGGGCACAGTGCTGAATGTGTTGTATTGGTGATCCAAGAGGGGGGTGGGTATTGGCGCGATCTGTGTAAATTCGAAGAGAGCAAAGGTATTTCGCTGGGAACTATGTAATTGGTTTTTGGTCCACCGTTTAATATTTTAATGCTTCTGGAGGGCAAATGGTTTAGTAAGTCAGTTATATATATATATATATGAATAATAACGCATACATCGTCTATCCGTTGGTTATCTCTGTTTTTTTACATATTACGGGTCACGTGAAGTCTGGTAGATGCAAACATTGTAAGCATCATTAACTGTGGTTTGCCATTGAATCCGAGCTATGGGTATATTTATACTTCGTGTGTCCGCACTGACGAATATTGGAAGCGTAGCCGAATTGGTGTAGCGTTAGATGGCCTCTACTGTGGCTATCATTGCTTGGGTGAACATAAAGAGAAGTGGACACGGAATTATCCGATCATTTTCTACCAAGCCATTATTCATGGGGACGCTGGTTTCGAACTCAGTGTTTATACCATTCGGTATTTCCATCTCTGGGAGGGCACATTTTCGTTTTCTGGCCTTTCCTTGCGCGGTTGTTTATACTTACATCGCTCCTATCGGGCATTCAATTTGCTCCAATACCTTTCGTTCATGGCGATGGACCTGCATATATTCAATTTCCCCTATCGCAAAGTGGGATAAAAAGGGGCAGGGGAACGAGGAAGTGGGGTAAAAGCCGGTGAAAAATATCCCTTCCCCTTTATCAAGTATGGCTAACAGTTTGTTTATTTTTATTTTTTCTCCCTGTCGGTATATAATTCGTAGAATAGCGGTGTAATATTTGTTATATCACTCATATGACCAGTTGTAAGTCACCCACTTATTTTTCACTCATGCATTTTTCTACCCTTTGTCTCCTTCTTTTCAGTTTTTTTTTTAATTTTTTTATCTCTCTTGGTTGGTTTGACCCTAGACCTCATTATTTAGTCTGTACAATCCAAAAAGGCCCCAACGTAAGGCTTGTCGCATCCTTCCGTAGCTGCGGTCCATGGAGAGCATCAAGGTGCACTTGCGGATTCGCCCGTTTTCGTCGTCCGAGAGTCTGACGGAACGGGCCCAAATGGCCCTCAGTCCGACTCCCGGAACCCGGACCAGTTTCAGCCAAACCCAAGAGGACCTATTTCGTACCATCTCGCCAAATATGGTAACCATGAAGGCTGTAGCGGGAACCATGGGAATGATGACCGCCAAAAGCGAAACATTTACGTTTGATTTCGTAGGAGGACCCGAAACTCAGCAGCATGACATATTTGCTTCGGTGGGTAAACCTATCGTGGACCGGTGTTTAGAAGGGTATAATGGTACTATTTTCGCATACGGTCAAACGGGGAGTGGCAAAACCTACACTATGCAGGGGGCGGGGTCCCTGGTCGATTTGAATAATGACCGACGGGGTCTGATTCCTCGCTGTATGGAATACTTGTTTAGTCGTATTCCCGAGTTGACCGCCACGAGGGGAGGCAATTTGCAATACCTTTGCCGGGCCTCATATCTGGAAATTTACAACGAAAACATTTACGACTTACTGGATCCCAACACGAGTATGCGGGGTATTCGGGAGGATATTAACCGCGGGGTATTTGTGGATGGGTTAACAGAAGAGACGATCGCTGACCCTACCGACGCTTATCGGCTGTTTGAACGGGGAGCCCTGAATCGTCACGTTAGTTCCACGGCTATGAACCGGGAAAGCAGTCGGTCCCATTCGGTGCTGACCTTGATTATTCAATCGAAAACTACCGAGGGCGACATCGTCGACGTGCGCGAATCCCGGTTTAATTTGGTAGATTTGGCAGGTTCCGAACGCCAAAAGACGGCCGGAACTACCGGTCAACGACTCAAGGAAGCGGCCAACATCAATAAAAGTTTGTCGGCCCTGGGATCTGTGATCAACGCCTTGGTAGACGTGGCCAACGGAAAAGCCCGTCACGTGCATTATCGGGACAGTAAACTCACCTTTCTCCTGCGGGATTCACTGGGGGGAAACTCAGTGACATGTATTATTGCTAACGTGAGTCCGGCCACGATCAATGCCGCTGAATCTCTGGGTACTTTAAAGTTTGCTCAAAGGGCCAAAATGATAAAAAACAAAGCCGTGGTAAATCAGGATACCCAGGGGAACGTGGCTCAGTTACAAGCCGAACTGAAAAGATTACGCCAGGAATTAGCTATTTTACGTGCCGCCAACCCGGGATCAACCCCCGCGGTCTTGAGCCCAACCGAGTATAACGCACGGTCCCTAGTTTCCCCGGGGGGAAGTGACGTGACTTCGGGCATCTTGGCCACAGGCAACGTGTCGTCGCACGATGATCCCAACGAGGTGCGGAGACTGATGCACCTGCTCCAACTGGCCTCCCGGAAACTTCGTCAAATCGAACGGGAAAAATCCGTGTACGCCGAAGAAATACTGATGCTGCACGAAGTGTCCCGGCGGAAAGACAAGAAGCTTCAGTCTTTACAGATGATTAACAAGCTACGCACCGCTGAATTAGCTGAGATACGGAGTCATAAGAAAATCGACGAAATCGTTGATGGACAGCGTGCGCTGTTACAACTGGAGGTGCTGGAATTGCAACACATGATCGACCATCACCCGGGCGTTACTCGTTTCGCCCTGGAAAACTTGGAACTGCGTGATCAATTGGAGCGCTACCAGGAATTGGAAAATAAGAGTCTGAACGGAGAATGGACGGACGCCTACGAAGATGACCCGTTGGTGTTATCGGATCAAATCGCTGATTTCGTGAGTGATTGGGCTAGTCAGCACCCTACCCAATTCGAAACCACGGAAGCCCTTCGGGATCAAATCCTTCACGCTACGGATGCTTCGCCCTCGGGACGGGGTTCGGCTACCGAAGTGGGTAACTGGCTAACCGACAATTCCGCCGCAGGGTTTCTCCAGCAACGGGTGGAAGAATTGCAAACCGATGCACGACAACATGCGCAGCGGATCGAAAGCCAACAGCAGGAACTTTCGGCTTACGAGACCCATCATCAGCAATTGACCGCCATTCACCAAAGGATATTGGAAAGATTTAAGGAAGCGATGGACATTATCGGAACGGAACCCAAAGCGGACAACGAAGAAGCGGATACTCACCAACGACGGGTGGATATGGCTGTCACCCAGGCCCGTACCGCGGCATATCAGTTAATTAGTGACCACCCCACTCTAAGTTCCACTTCCCAACTGATTCCGTCCGCATCGTCGATCTCACCGAATAAAGCCGAAGGTGACAATGCACACAACAGTTTACTAGCCCAGAAACGACAATCATGGCAACAGCTTCGTAATAGCAACCCGCCTTGTTTACAACTTACCCGAACACTCCTTAATTATCTGCGTGCCGTGCTCCATGCCTACAGTTGGTTAGCCGAACGTTATCACCACCATCGCCCACTGACCGCTACTGAGAACTCACTGAGCCAAGCTTGTCCCACCCGATCGTATACAGAGGTACATGGATCAGAAAACAAGGAAAACTCGTCACCCAACCGGCCAACCCCAAATGATGCCGGCAATTTGGTACCACAGTCGTTAACGCAATCGGAATCCACCGTCTCATTGACTTCCGACACTCCTACCGAAGTTGGTTCAACGCTTACACGGTCACTACCCAACGACTCTCCACAATCACTCAAACCGAATGGCGTGTCGCCAGACGGACCTTGTCCACCTCCACTCACTGCGGTAGATATCGAACAGGCTCAATCCTTAGCAGAGCTCATCCCGACAGGCTGTGATATCAACCAAGAGAACGAGCGTCTGCGTCAAACTGTAGAACACCTGTTGCCACGACTACAACGACTGACGGCCCAACTGTCTTGCGCCCAGGACGATAATCAAGTGTTGTTAGAAACGATGGAGACACAGAAATCTGCCATGTGGTAAAGATGGCATTGGGTTGCTGGGAATGGGTACCATGGCATTCTTTTATACTTATTTCTGGTCGTTTTTAGGTTTTACAATTGCTCTTGATGTGTATCTTTTAAAGGTGGTCACTGTTTTTTTTTTTCAATCCGTGGACCATGTCAATAAATTTCTAGTGTTCTCGTTTTTTTGTACAGGAAGGAATAGGAATTCTATCCAATCGGTCCTTTTACGTCCTTTTTTTTTTAAAAAAAAATTCTACACGGTGTGTTAAATTTTACCAATGTCAAAATTTATGGATATCAGTAATACTATACTCAACCCATTCCGCTGACTTTAACACCCCCCCCCCGCTGTTGATCAGTCAGCGGTTCTTGTCATGATAACCTCCCATTCCCCCCTATCCATTGGCGTAGGGGTTTACTCTTTTCCATTGTAAATTATCACATTTATATTTCATTTCCCCTCTCCCGGCCCTGGTTATCAATTTATTTATTTGTTTTATTTGCCATCATGAACAATCGTGGAAACTTACCACTTTTTGTTGCCATGGCGGTCGGCATTGTGTCCGGCGTGTACATTTGGCAACCGTACTTGGCTCCCCAGAATGTTAATCGTCCACCACCACCACCCACTGTCCCAGTTTCCAACGTGCCCGCTGACGATGACTCTGTCTCACTACCGACTACCCAGGAAGAATAACGTAAACGCAATTCCTAAATCTCCTCGTAAAAACCTTTTTATTTTATTTATTTTTTTTTAAAAAAAATATTGCTGCCATTTCCTGGTTGTCCAACTGATGGAGTATGTTTTCCACATTAGCCATGGCATATGAGGAAAAAGGAACATACCATAAGGAGGGGTAACAAGCCACATCTAGCTCATTTTATTACCGTAAAAGCCCCTCAGACTGAGAGGGTTATCCATAGAATGGTGATCCTCCGCAATAGGACAACGAAAACTACATCACACTCTTTAGAGTCAGTAAATAAACATTGATACATCTAAAGAATAAACCAATTTTAACCCATCGTCTAACGGAAAAAGCAAGTATCGTATTAAAAAAATAAACATACACTAAGACAGAATACATTTTAATTTCCTTTTGACATGATAAAAAAAATGGTATAATGGTAGCGATCACTCATTGTAATAACAAAACAATAGTGATAAGGTATAATGCGGATAAACCTTTGAAAACAACCCTCGCCACAAAAAGTTGACCCATGACATTTGCAAGACTCCCAACAATGACAAAATAAAGGGATTACTAGATTACAATACGTTAAAGTTACATTGCCAACCCGACACCGTACTGGGGTTTTCCATCAGGTTCCAAGCTGGCCAATAATGGTTATCAACACGTAAACTCAAAATACGAGTGATTCCCGAACGGTTCACGGTGGTAAGGCGTACAAAATAGTCATCTTCTTTGATGGTCATCGCTCCCGGTTTAGCCAACCTAGAATCTTTCGCCAGTCCTTCTAAATAAGGCTCATCAGAGGATAACTTTGAGGGTCCAGTGGGTGGAGAACAAGTTTGGGCCATTTTTTCACGCAAGTTGCCTAATTTGGCCAAAAAGTCGTCCATGGTGCGAACGGGTTCGTTGTTGACCTCAGTGATCCATACCCCCGGTCTTAAATTGTAGGTATTAGCGGGCGACCCGTAGAGGGTACATGATACGTACAGGGAACTGGGAATCGATTTGACCTGTTCGTGCACCGCGTAATACGGTTCTTGGATCAAAGCGCCGGCCCAACCCATTATACGACGGGTTTCCAGAATGGGTAACGGTAAGGTAGGAACC
Source organism: Dispira simplex (assembly GCA_027478255.1). NCBI lineage: Eukaryota > Fungi > Kickxellomycota > Dimargaritomycetes > Dimargaritales > Dimargaritaceae > Dispira > Dispira simplex. Next base: position 10,623 of record JAOPJG010000791.1, on the reverse strand, counting down.
TCAAGTTGGATCTCTTTTCCTTCGCGAAGGATGGTCAATTGCACCTTATCGTCTTCGAATACCGCCAACGAACTAGGTTTATGCACGGGTTCACCCTGCAGTTCCAAAACAAGGTCACCCGTGTGTAATAACTTTGCTGCCGGAGCCAAAGGTGAGAGTAGATTGAGCACGTACACCACCTTGATGGTTTCGTTGGTTGTGGCATCCTGGTACTGTTTGACCCGGGCTTCCGATAATCCCATGGTGCGAGCGGACACGAGACTTAGGGTACCGAATTCCACGTGCAACGAACGTAAAAAGGGTACAGTGTCCACGCGAGACATTTGGGTTTTGAGAGCACACGTAGGTTGGGAAATACTCTCCGTCTCCACCGGGGAAGGTAACGATGTAGGAGCTTCGTGACTAATAGGTTCCCCCGTATCTGTTGTGGTTTTGCCCAACAAAGAATCCACTGCTTCGGGAGTTTCCCACATTTCCTTTAGACGTTCAATACACCTGCGGAGCGGATTAATGGGTAACCCGGCCATAAACGAAACATCCTTGTCGTCCTTATTCACTGTGATGTAGTTGCACCACATGGCGAATACCTCACCCTCGGCGTTGCACATGACACCCCCCACGCAATTTGGATAATCCTCGGTTTGAAATACATCCACGTTTACCGAACGCCAACGGGGTGGGCTACACCCTCGGGTGCTTACCGTATTGACTTTAGTAATCTTGGTTTTTTTCACAATAGGGCTACTATCGGTTGACATTACCACGAGATGTAATTCATCCCCAGTATTCACCTTGGACACTTCTTCGGCGGGGGCAAATTTGGCGGACCGGACGGGTGTCTCCCCGATCAGATGAGGATTATAACATATGACGGCAAAGTTGTAAACCGGATGCAATAACAACAGTTGACCAGGTACGGTTAACGAGTTACCAAAGGTGATTTGGATATCCCCAATGGAAATGGGGATCGTGTCTCGGTCACACACCACCAGTCCCAATTCGACATCCACCACCAGCCCAGGACCGTAATGCACGGTGTGTTGGGCACCGTCCACAAGGTAAGGTATGTAACACTCAACGTACACCATTGAGGGCCACACTTTGTTGGCAGGGGTGAGTTTGGGGTCGACCTTTAAGAGTGTAGTGGTAAAGGGCTTAATGGGAGGTGCCGGAGGTGGGGGCGGGTATTCCACATAATCCCAAATGCCGTTCCGCGGGTTACGATAAGCGCGTTTGAACGGGTGCCAATGTCGATCTACGTACACGATACCCAGCTGAATCTTGTGAACACAGGACATGGTATAGTGGCGTACGGGAACCCGGCTCCCATCGGGTAGACCCTTGATGACCTCGACAAACGCCTCCAACGTTGGGGTAGGAAGGTTATTGATGGATAGGATGATATTACCGCGCCAAACACTGCACCCGCCGAACATGTGCCCACTACTCGCGACATACACCCCCGCCACCGGTTGTCCGTAACCCCGAGCCACTTGATAAGACAACGAGTTTATTACCCCACCGCCAATTTCCACAAAACTGTTAGGGGTTATGGAGTGTAGATCTTCGACAGTTAGATCCACCACATAGGGTTGAGGACCACGACAGATAGTGAGGGTAATCTTCTCTCCGACGCTATTATCAATAACTTCGAAAAGTGGGGTAAACTTGGTCACCGGTTGATCGTTGACAGCCACGAGGATATCACCCGGACGTAGTTTCGTATCTGCGGGACCTTTGGGTAAAACGGAACGCACCACCAACATGCCTGTTTCGTTGGGGAACCGTTCCCGCATGCTTCGCTCCACCTGCCGGTCTAGACCCAAGCGGTACAACTCATCGTACGACAAGTGTTCGAATTCGGTTTGTAAAGTACCCCGTGGGACAGGTTGGTTATTTTGAATGTAGTGCAGGGCCCTGACTACCCGGTCGAGTGGTAAATAAAAACTGGACGAAGCCAGGGTAGCCCCACCGGCGTTGAGGGCTACGGCGTGACCTTCAATATCCAACACGGGACTACCCGACGAACCCCCACTGGTACCCGAAGCGGCCTGCAAATAAAATGTGTTAAAATCATTATAGTTACCGACGCCATATTCGGGGGCCCGTCGGTCCAAACGGGCCAAGGTACCGGCCAAGATGGACAATTTTTCCCCAGCGTCATTACCAACCACCCGAATTTCCAAACCCACCTTGGCCCGCTGGGGGGACAGAGGGATTGAAGTCAGCTCCATAAATTTGACCTTGGCGGGGTTAAACCGGAAAAACCCAAAGTCGTGCACGGGGTCACAGTAAATGGGCTCCAAGGGGACCTCTTCGTAATTGTAGAAAACGGCTTGTGCCATCGCCGGGGAAGGGTTCACCACATGACGGTTGGATAAAATAATACCCCGATCAGCGTCCACGACAAACCCCGTAGCGCTGTAGGCACCCGACGCTTCGGTGTCGAAACTACGTACTGCGTTTGCCTTGATGGACACGATGGCTTTAATGGTGCGTTCAAGAGTGGGTTCCCAGTCCAATTCGGTTTTAACGACCATCCCTGTGTCCATTAGAGGTAAAGAATCGCCGGGAGTGGTGGGTTCTAGGACGACGGAGGGTTGTCGTGGTTCCTTGACCGAGATTTTCTTGTCAAATTCTTCGGATAACTTCGGGTCGGTGGGAGCAAAGGGCCCTTCTGGGAACTTGGTTACAGCCGGAGAGGTGAACTGACCGGGGTAGTACACATAGGCCAATACGTCCTTGGATGTACTCGGGCGTCGCTGACGGATGATGTGCTCGGTGATGCTCTGAGCACGACGGAGTTGCATACCTGGAGGTAAACCACCTTCGGTAGAATTACCACTTTCCTTGCCACCCACAAAGTCCTCAGAGCCTGCGGAGAGCCCGTGCCAGGCGGTGGGTTGGGCAGAGAACGACTTGGCACGACGGCGTTCAGACCGGGTACCGCTATTACCTGTGGGTCCTGTCTTGAAAGCTGTTGACGACTTGCCAGGGCCCATTATGGGTTGATAGTCGAGCATTGATTGTTTATGAACATTGTGAGTAGGGACAGAAGATTGGGACGATGGAGGTGCCGAGTTGGCCTCGGCCTGGTTGCGTCGAGGTTCGGACATTGTAAAGAATAAACAGACAAGAGAAACTACCAGTTGGGAGAGGGGGAGGGGAGCCAACAAAAGTAGGTGTAGTGTAAAGGTTAGTTAGTATTGAAAAGCTTAAAACTATAAAAATAAAAATAAAAAACCGGGGAGAGAGTGAACACTGACCGCTGCTATTTTTGGTGACAGTGAAAGAGCGGATTATCATACCGGGCCGCAGCGGACGATGTAGGTACTTGTCGCACAAGCTACGGTTGTATGGAACAGCGTGATAATACACCCGAAAACCAATCCAATCCAGTAGTGGCGGGAGGATAGCCGAGATGCTAAACACAAATGTTGCCACAGCGCAAAAAGGAATAGACAACGCACTTATGTTTGAAAGTAATAAAGGCGCCGCCGAGTAGGGAGTAAAAATCCAAAAAAAAATATGGTATAGAGAACCGTACCCAAGTAGCATAAGGAAGGATATATATGAAGAAAGGCGGTGGAGATAAGGATTCGTTTAAATAAGGTGGCAGGTACCACCACCAATGCATGAATGGCGTCGATGACATAATCATTCTCTCACAAAGGCGTAGCCTATGGGGGACTTCACGATAACATTTGCCGGGTTTCAGAAGCAAGTAGGGTGCATGGCGTAAACGTAAAATGAAAGCCGTCGGCAAAGACGGTAAACCATCCCACTTCGGAACTTTCTACGCAGGTAAATCGCAGTCATACTATAGCAACAAGGGCAATAACTGCCGAAGATAATCGGACATGAGTCAACGTGGCGAACGGATTTAACCTACCAAAAGCCGGCCTTGATTACAATCATTAGTGAACGTGGTAAATATCGCGCTGTCACCAGGTTCACCCCTTTAGGTCGAGTAGCTAAATATGGTTTATTCCTGTTCTCGCGCTTGTTTGAATGGGACATCATGCCAGTCACCTTCAATAGTCGAAGTGTAAGGTGGTGTGATACCCAACTACCTTTCCCTTAATCACGTTGCTCCTTAGTTATTTCTGAGTATATCTATCGTTGGCCTTGTATTAATTTTTTTTTCCTGTTTACCTTTTGCCACCCAATCTGCTTTCGCCTGTGGCTCCTTTACTCCTATAACAATAACCTCCATCACTCGATTCCGCTAGTCGTTATGAACCTTGTATTCTAGTTGTATCCCTCACATTCATTCAATCCTGTATACATACATACTAAATATTCCACAACGCTGTTCATGACGGATTCTACTTCGGCCGAACCCACCACCCTTCTCTACCGCTTTCTAGAGGCCTATGGAGCCTGGCGAGACGCGCGTGACGCCGCTCATAAACAGCTAGTCCACACGACCAACCAAAACGCCACTTCCACTGTAAACAGCGCCAAAGCCGAGACCTTTATTCAAAGCCTTGATCACGCCTTGTCCACGATGCACCAGTGCGTCCACGCTCTCCAGGAACACTACCACGCCGCCCAAGACTCTTTATCCCGTGCTGCCCTGGCGGACACGTACGTCGCTTCGCAGGAAGTTGGTGATATGCTGGAAGCCGAGTCCCAATTACTTGAGGTGACCCTTCGCGAACTGGCTACGCCGACACCAACTTCCGAACACAAGGAGACTATTCGGGCTATTTGGAAATGTGAACCCTACATCATTCCCGAGACCCTCGAACGTCACCTTCACCGCATGCGAGCTATGGTGCAGACGTTTCAAACTCTACAACGGTGAAGAAGGACAATTGCAGTTTGGCATCCAGTTATTATCCCAATGGGCCATTTTCCTTCTCGATGTTGTATAAGTCGAATATTTATTTGCCAAATTCGATACTGATTATCGGTTAGACGGCCTAACGAAAGTCCTTGTTTGATCACTTTTTGTGGTGGGATACAAAACGGCCGGAAATTCACCGTGCGAAAAAAATAGGGATAATAATGTTTAACCAACTTTGTAATAGGACCTTTGTAAAGGCGCAAACATTCATGATAATTTGGAATTCATGGTAACAATATCATTCCAATGCCCAAAGGTTAGGGTCTTACCTCTCACTGCTTCTCTTCCATTGCGACAAACAAAAGCATTTACGATTGATTTTCATTTTGTAAAGAAAGGTATACTTGCTCCTGCCTATGCATTTGTAATGCGATTAAAAATCAAAAAAAAAGACTTGATGAGGAAAAGGGTAACGGACGGATACCCCTGATAGGGCTCGTCCAATGTCAAACAAATTGCGTGGCAGTATCACTACAATACAGCAACTAGAAACATATACATGTGTGCTAATGTAGGCAGTACAAGAATAGATATTGAGAAACCAAGACGACTAATCGAAAAGACGCAATTAACCACACTCTGTTATTCGATAACCGGCGGCCGGTTATCCCGATTGTACTGTAGTCGAGTGTGAAGCCATTCCACGGCGTCACGCACGCCATCTCCCGCTAACGCCGATACCGGTAAAACTTTACTATCACGAGCTCCAAGACCGTAGGCAATCTTATTAAATACCTCTTTAATTTCCTCCACCGCCATCGCCACTGGTAAATCTTGCTTGTTGGCCAACATGAGCACCGGTACCCCTTCGACTTCATCCTGTTTCATAATACTCTCAAACGTTTTACGACATTCCTCTAGGCGTTCCCGATCCGTCGCATCGATAACGAATATAATGCCGTGGGATTCGGGGTAGTACCGTTCCCAAATACTATGCAACTCGCGCTGACCTCCCAAATCCCAGAATTTTATACGGGAGCGGTCAATATCGATTTTACCGACTGGTTTAATCCCCCCGTCGTAGTATTAGCGTACGTGAGTGAAAGAAGGTCATATAGATGGTGACCGGAAATAATAATAGTGAGGTAAAAAAAAAAGTTGATTTAGTCACTCGTCACTCGGTAGGTGTAGACTAGGCCAACCTATCACCTTTGGGTGTTGATTTTTATTCCGATTTTCCCTTCGATACCCTCCTTTCTCCACAGAAGTTTGCCTAGTTTTGAGAGCACTCGAAGACTGCCTCCATTCCCAGTGAGGTAAGTGGGGAGGGGTGTAATTTGGATTATAATGTAATAGGCAGCTATCGCATTCGTTCTTTTTCACCTACTATCCACGGCCAACGCTTGGCAACGGAAACTTACTATTTAGACCGACGGTCGGGCCAATCTTGTCAGGGGAGAGGCCGCGTACACCAGTATATATCGTCTTTATGCGTTCGAGTAGCGTTGTTTTGCCTGCATTATCTAGTCCGAGGATAATCACATAGTACTCCTCTTGGCGGGTGAGGTATTTGTATAACCCGCTCAACAAAGTATACATGGTGAATATATATTATACCGTAAGATGGGGAAATTGGGTCAAGTAGAGGAAATTTTACAAGAAAAGTAAAATAATAAACCTAAATGAGACAAGGACGAAAAAAAAAACGCTAGACAGCCCTAAATGGCATTCTCTAACATACACACCACCAATGCCTGTGGTGATCCTAATCGACTTTGAAATTTATCCACAATGTGAGTATAGGAGTGTTGCCTAGTATTTATTTGAGGTATCGTTGTCCTCCTTTTTCGACCATAGGGAAACGATTTGGGTCAGCCACTGCATCGTTATTAGAAAATCAAAAAAGAATTGAATTTGTGCACCAAGGGTCACAAAGCCCTTCTTCGCGTCAAATTCAGCTATGGTATGGGTTCACTAAACCCCTTCACACTTGGTGGCTACTACTCAGGGTCCAACCTAGTTCACCAGTGACTGGATGTATCGTATATTTAAAAGTTGCCATGGACACGGTTTATGCAAGCTATTTTAAATCGGAAATATTCTCATGAAATGCTTTCAAAATTCTAATCAAAGGCCTAGATATTTGGCTGATAAATATCCAAACCGAAATGCGTTGCCCAATGTAACGCTCTAGTTTTGTAAATTTTCATCAGAGATAAATGGAGGAGTTGTTCAGCTTATTAACAATGGTTTATTTTGGCCAACCTCCCTTGTGGTGGTGCAACCACTAGATTGGTCTCAGTTGGCTTTATGTGAGGTTGTGGCAAGGAACACCATCTGTCTGATACTCACGTGGTATAGTGGATTTTTGGGGGTACATGTTGGGCATCCTTTGCTCAGCCGCTTCCGAATGGAATCAGAAAAAGTACTTTCTGTGTCCGTTGATTATATCAAGTCAGTGTGGTGGAACGTGTTGTGTAACTATAGGCCCAATAGCATATATGGGCAGCATTTTTTTCGACTATATAGCGAAAAACCTGCCGAAGTTGAATGGGTCTCTCAAAAAATCCTATTGGTTATGTGATAGCTGGTACATTTTTTTTTCTCCAAATCTCTATATAGTCGGAAAAAAAATTCACCCATGTTGTTATTTTTCCATCACCCCCCTTTGCTGCAGAGTACTACCTTTGTCCGCCATGTATCACCATAACTCTGTTCCTTTAGCACTGCTTCATTGGAACACATGCTTTGTAAACTGATAAAGGGATGGCTTCTACCCAGTATGGCACTCATGCATGGTGAATCCCCTTCCACAGCCAGTGTTCAACCTGTAGTGGGTGGATCTTCACCCTTTTTCTGGCAGTTAGTAAAATCAAAAAAAAAAGATGTGTATTTCCATCCCTCAGTCCAAAGAAAAAGTCATGGTTCAATTCCTCTCCCCTATCAAATCTCATCATCTGTGTAACAAGAAAGCCTCCCTAGATCAGTCTAGGGGACCAAGTCTCGTTCTCTGATGGCATCCCAAAGACAGGATTCAATGGAATGTTCACGCGTGCGATTTTCCCAAACTAGTCGAACAAGGGCTGATATGGTGAATGTGATGTGCTCACTAGGCTGGGGAACAGGTGGTGACTTCTAAAAATGACATCTCCTTCACCCTCCTCTCTTCTCTCTTTCATTCCTATATGGAAACTTAGTATGATGTAATCAGCTCAGTTAAGGCCTTGTGAAGCATGGAAGAAAAGGGACACTCACCTCAATGGTGTCCCTTTGATGCTATTCCCTGAGAATTCTCTCATCCTGTTGAAAGAACGGATCAGTGTGTAACCATACGGGTGATTTTTTTTCATCTATATAGCAATTTGGAGCAAAAGCGTACCAGGTAAAAATTTAACCAATAGTGTTTTTTGAGAGGTCCATTCAATGTTGGTGAATTTTTCGCTATATAGTCGAAAAAAAAATCACCCAAATGGTAGTGTATACTAATTTGTTGGGTGTAATCGGTGAAGGAGAGGGAAGGGAGAAAGGGTGGGGAGGGGGGTTGACTGACAAATGCTAAATTGCGTCACCTTAAACGCTTTTTTGGAAATCCCGAAAAATACGAAAATGGGCTCTGGCTACTTATTAATGTTCTCCGGTTCAAGAAAACTACAGCGAGGACCCGGTGGTCGCTTAACTGTTGGTCTCCCGTGCATGGTTACACCAGACTCACCCTCCAGTGGTGTTTGCATTATCGTGGCACTAAAAAATAGGGGCTTATTAACAGCCCCCAGGACATAAACACACTCATTGGGGTGTTATATCACTACAGCCTAGGAAGTTCCTCTCTCCTTCAAATGTCAATAATATTTAATCATCGCACATTTTCCTTTTGACAATATTCAGCTGTAGATAGTTGAAAGACATCACTCTGCGTTTATTGTCAATTTTTTTTCTCTGGCATATCTTCGTTATGCGAATCTTTTACATTCTCTTGGTTTGGGCTATCCTGGCCGCCCTGGCGTTGGCCGGAATGACGCCCAAAATATCTGACCAAGCACCTGGAGCGGAATCCACTGGTAAAAGTCTCTGGAATAAGTTTATTAACGTATACAGGGCCTCGAATAGTTTCAAAGCATCTGCCCCACCCCAATTCAAAGAGAAGTTGGTCGAATTTCCCGAACTCAAACAATTTCCTCAGAATGTGCTATGGTTTCTCTTTGACAGCGATATTTCGAACCCCCGAAGAGTAATTATTCCCGATGATGTAAGTCATATTTTGTTTGATATTATTACGACATATTTTTATAAGGGTTTATAATTCAATTACTTTTCTATGTGCACCACAACCTTACATTAACGTATTTTTGCCAGTGATACTTATGTACAAAAAATATATAACGTCTTGACATGAAAATTTAAAGGTAAAAAATGGCTTTTGGCAAGTGGTATTCGGCACCGTCGATGTCAACTTTCTGACTAACCCCAAGCCTAACGTTCAAGCCGTAGATACACTACTGGACAATGTTGACAATGCGGCGCTCCGTGCGCTTCTCTTGGCGCAACAGTCGAGAGTCTTGTCGGAAGAGGAAGCCGGGTTTTATAGTACGATTGAACGCCACTTATCATTAGCACCGAAATTCGCGCAAGAGCGCTATGCCCAGCCTGCGATTTACCTCTTGGAAAAAGGAAATGCTGATCTTGCGCTCAAACTCTTCGCCGCACAACTCAACGCCGTCCCTGGAAATGGCAAGGGAAAGGGTAAAGAAATCGTCGATGTTGACGTCGAAGACGAAGACGAATTAGAAAGAAATATCCAACTAAGTAAATTAATCTACCCGACCTGGCATTCAGCCCAAGACACTTTTATTTACAGGGTTCTGAAGACAAAATCCGATATCGATCTTACTAATATTATTAAGGTACAACCATACAAGGGAGAGCGTGCCAATATCTTACTGGGTTTAGCCATATTCGCATTGAAACGTGGGAAATGGCTTCTGACAGGCGATGAAATTGACTGTTCGGAAGTGAAGACCAAATATTATGGGCTATGTCAGAAATTGAGAAGTATCGAACGTACTGACGAGAACAAAGCTCTTTTATTGGACCAGGGCAAGGACCTGCTGACTGAGCTTCAACTTTCGGATGATGAGTTTAAACCCGAACAGGCTGCTAAGAACATGGGAATAATTACCAGATAAATCTACCACTCCTAGTTCCTTTGTATATGTGCATATAAGTATAAACTGAAATATAACACCTGATGTTGATACTCATTTTGCTGTTTGTTTGTTCTTTAAAATTTATAAGGAAGTGCTCTTTATCTCTGGTCCTTTTAGTCATTAGGGATAAAAAAATCCAAAGTAAATGAAGCCAGATAAACATGGACTATGTGTTAAATAAATCGCTTTTCCCACCTGTTTAACACCAGAATGCATCTTAATTCAACTATTACCTGCCCACTTTATTGGGCTTGGTGATATGCTTAATTTTCACTCACAGAAAAAGTAGTTATGAATGGGCATGTAAACTTATGACTCAGGCGAAGGAGAGCAGCTTTTTGAATATCACAGGTTGACCCAGCAGAATTAGGAATGGAAACAGTGGTTTCCTGGTTAAGGATCTTTCTAAAAAAATATATGCCAAGTCAGGAGGGTATTGATTTTACCCTCCTATCTGCACACATGTTACTATAGCACTGTGTTCTACTATTTGGAATGATGAAACAATTGAGAGTGTGGAGGATGGCACCTGTTACACCCAAAAACATCATTGTCCAAATAAGGAGAACAATGTACAGACCAGTAGGTCGATCATTCTTGGAGGCATCTAGCCCCTCAACGGGATAT
>JAOPJG010000790.1:0-16916 GCA_027478255.1 Dispira simplex | reverse complement strand
ATTTTTCACCAGAGTGAAGAAAGGAGTGAGAGAGTGAACGAGATATAATATACCAGACTGAGGGTGTGAGTAGCGAAATAAATCACGTGAAGTAAATTACTGACGGAGGTGGAAAACATGGAGATTAACACAATGTTTAACTGTAGCACTCACTGTGCTTTCCTGTGCGATCATTCGTCTTTTTTTTCATGGCTGGCAGTGTTGCTTCCGCAACCGGGAGTATATTTTTATCTACAGAGGAAAGACAGCAAAACTATGCCCTTGTGGTATTAAGCTCCTATAGATTTCGGGTTCCTTTCCCTTCCATTATCTTATTCTGACACTTTAAGTAAGGCCCTATGCGTGCTTGTGGCCTTTATAATGGAGAAGACCTTGCAAGGATCCTTTGCTTCCAGTTTCGGGGATAAAATGTGTTCCGTATTGACGAAATTTGGGAGTAATGCAGAGTTGGAAAAACCTCTAATATACTCTGTAGAGAAAAAAAGCCCCAACACAAGCAGCCCTCCCCCACGCCATTCGTTGAAAGACGTGTTTCCATACCATAGTCCTTTGGAAAGGCTGGAGCAAAAGACAGGATAAGTGTTGTACCACCAAACGCTACACTTGGGATGGCATTAGGAGGGAAGGGGGAGTGTTAAAGGACCAATAAGAGGAAGTGGCTACACATGCTGGAAGGGAGTGTATATTGTGGTAAACCGCTGGTGCCGCATTTCTTGAAGCGACCTGATGTGTAACAAGGGTGTATTTTGTGGCTGATGTTCATTTCCGGACAGATTGTATAAAGTCAGTGTTAAAACCCTTGAATTGGAAGACATTTCTGTAAAAACAAGCTATATTCACCAGGTACCATGTGTTGCCCGACTGTTCCCTACCCATTCACTTCCTTCCTTTATCGAAAATATCGGCACCCTCGCTACTATTAGAAAACGGCGAAAAAAGGCCAGAAGTGGTACAAAAGTACCGATATAGCCATTTCTCCCAAAGATGGAATGATAAATGTGCACGCTTTTGGAAGCAAAACTTTGCATTCCTGGTCACCATCCCCTATAGCTCCAACATCTTCTATTTCCCGTGAAAAAATTCAAAGTGTCGGACGCGTCTATTAGCGCCTATGGAGGTAAAGCAATTGAAATTTATCTCGGTTGACTGTACTAAAAACATTTGCAAATTCCAATATCAACCACAGTACTTCACGATATCATTTCGGCACATCTACGGGGGGCTACGAAAAGAGCATTACTCCCTTTATCAGTTCGTGTTTACATTCAACCTATACTCCGACAGGCGGCACTGGCTACCAATATGTGATACCAATGGTAGGAATGTTCATTTCCCCCTTTTGTAGCTGCAGCGCTGTGGGAAAAATGAAGGTCAGGTCATATCGTTTCTGCGCAAAGGTCGTATTTTTTTTTCTGTCCGCCACGTTTAGCTCAACTAGTGAAAAAAAAGGATAAACCCCAGCAAATACTAACTCATAGAATTTGCTTGTATTCAAAGACGCAGTATACGGTAGTTCTGATATCTAGGCGGTAACAAAAAGTTTTATTTTTAAGGCTATTCAAGGATAAAATAACAATTAATCATTAGTGCCAAAGTAGAGTAAAATAGAAATCGCCACCATTACAACTGTTCCCGTTTGCGTGCGGTACGTTGGTAAGGACGTAACACCCATTCCGTATCGGCGTGTTTCAAATCCACCGTGCCCAGTCTAATTTCGTAAGGTCGCATTTCAAACCGAGGTCCCACTTCCGCAAGCAAGACTTCCTTGTGTGATACCTTTTGAAACACGTGGTGACGGAAGGAGATGAAATCATTGTCGTTGGCAAAGGACATAACCCGCTTGGAGTCAGCTTTCGGAACTGGGAACAGGTACTTGAGAGCGTTACCAATCCGCTCCCCTAGCTTGGTGTTAAAATTATTGAAAATGAGATGAGGAAATGCTTCGGAAACGCTGCCGACGTCCGGAATGTCGTGACGCAATACCACATTGTATAAGGTAAAGTACACGGTAGGACCATAAGGCATATGACTGACGATCATGCCGTCCGGTTTGCCTTTGCTTTCATGGAAAATGACCAAGTCGGTAACGTCGTTGGCCTGACAGGTCTTCACAATTTCTTCAATCACGTAGGTGCCACGGTTTATCCGTTGGGAATTGGGGATCACCGAACGCATTTCCTTGGTGAATTGTTTTAGTCGGGTGCTGGGTTCGTGGGAGGTCGTTATCAGAACCTTGGGGTCCTTGACACCGGCCCGAGCGTATTCATCGTCGATGTGGCTGGTGGGGGCCGCACTATCTGCTTCGTCAAAGGCCAATTGCTTAGCCAAGGCTTCACCTTCCTTTTGTAATTCGGTAGGAAGCTCCTTGTTCTCAGCCAAGGCTTCTTTGATTTGTTGTTTGCGGTCGAATATGGCGCGCTCTTTGGCCTCTAGCGACTTGCGGTAGAGATACTCCTTACGTAATCTGGATTGCCGACGGAGCATAGTGATTAACTTCAAAGATACGTGGTGAAAATAATAGGAGAGGGTGTGAAGTAGTGCTTTGAAAATTCCAGTTATTTAGAATTTCAAGCCACTAAGGTCTATCGAAATAAAGGGATGTATATAATGTCCAGTTAATAAATTTCGTTGTTAAATGTCAAAAGTAATATGGCAAACCACGTAAATTTATAACACTAAAGTAGAAACGATCTCTTGAAAACATATAAAATCCGATGCACTCGGAATATTTTTTTCAAACGTCGTTTATTTAGGTAAAAAAAAGAACCGAAAAAAATACAGAGCTTGTAGATTTAGCCAATCATTTCCCAACATAAACGCAAGTATGCTGATGAATACCCAGGCATTGAAATAAAAAAAAACACCACGCTATTAAAAATTTAATCCAGGGGAACTCGCATTTGATACGGATTCCATCAACCGACCGTATTTGTTTATCGTTGGGATTTTAGGGATTGTTTTAGTTTTCTTGTTCGTTTGTAGGTCCACCTTACTTCGGTATTCGGGACCCAGTTCACGTTTACAAATACACTCTTGACCATGGCAGGTGGCTCTAAAGTGAGTACCGGTCCTAAAAAGAAGGGCCAAAAGTACCAAAACGTTACAGCTTACAAGCACAATCGTAGTTCCAAAAAGACGTTAAAGATATTGGCGTTACCAGTATCGGGTTTGTGCCAAAGGTGCCACGACATTATCCAGTGGAAGAAGCGGTACCGCAAGTATAAACCCCTGACAGTGCCCCGTAAATGCGTACATTGCGAACAGAAGAAGATCAAGGACGCCTACCATATCCTCTGCCAAGATTGTTCGACAAAGCTCCAGGTGTGCGCTAAATGCCGTGAAGGTCACGACATAGTAAAAAGGTAAGTATGCCGGACTGGAAGTAGACGATAAAAGTACTGATATTTAAACCTGTATACGGTTCTTGTGATAAGGTAGGTTTGATTTGGTATGACTGTTTTACTCAAGTAGCGTCAGCACTAACCAGGAAAATGTAACACGGGGGGTTCCTTTGTTCGTTATATCTACGTTGACATTGCAGCGACGAAAAAACCGATGCGGAATTGCACAAGGAAAACCAGGATATCGAACATGTATTGAGCAAAATGTCCGAACGCGAACGTCGTGCCTTTCGGCGGAAGCTGGAGCGTGGCGAGGTGACTACGCTACCCGAAATCCCTACCAGTGACGACGATTTCGACGATTCCTTCTCGGATTCCATAGCGAGTGAACCCGAATCTTAACGTGTGACCCCATTAAGCAGATCTGGCGGTTATTATATTTAATTATATACACTACGCATCGTTGGGTTGTGTATCGCCTTTTAGTAATAATGAATATGACAAGTAGTGCGTTTTATTCACCGTACTAATCTACATTATTTCGTCTGAAGTGTACCCTCTTATTTCGAGCTCAAAGTGGAAGCATTGTTCCATTTATCTTCCATGTTGTGAACGTGGGCAAGAACGAATATGGTAAAACAAAGGGTAGTAGTGTTATCGGGCATTGGAGTTTACATACGACGATTTGTATCCTTCTTTTTTTTCTTCAGTTATCGGAATATCGTTTACTCACATAATAAACCGTAGCATCAAATGTACTGTAACATCGTACAGCACTCGTTGGGGTATTATCGCGCTGTCTAATATGTTTAATGTGTATCAAGCTGAGACCCTGCTCTGTAGGTCTTATCTCTGGTTTTCAGGGGTTACGCGCTATACGTATATTGATGGTAAACGCCCAGCATCGTCTATCGTCACAGGTTACAAGTTAATGGATGCCGGACTTCCATACAACTCTTTTGGGCAGGCCTTTATTTTTACTGTGAAATGAGCCCCACTATCGCCTGGCGTTGGAATTACTTTGTTTGGCTGGATTGCTCCTTTATTTTTCCAACTTTCCTGATTATCCACAATGTCCATTGGTTTCCTTTATTTCTAATTCGCTACATCAGCCCATGTCGGTTCCTTCTATCATAATACATAATCGTATCGCGCCCTAGTGTCCACCCAAATTACCACGATGGGCATGGTCGTGACCGCTCAGTTAGACCAGAATGGCATCTTTTACGCCGGGGACATACTACGTTGTAAGGTAACTTTTTCCTACGAGCCGCCGGGTTCCACATCTTCCGTCGACCCCGCTCTCAACTGTTATATATTGCGCTCCCGGGCCAGCTCCGTGGTGCGGCCTATTACTAACACTAATGAAATCAGCTCACTCCGGTTAACGGATGGCCACATTCACGGCAAGCCCCATGGGGATCCAACAGCACAGCTGACCTCGCCTGTTCACCTTGATCCTCTGTTACCATTACCAGAACCAGCTGGGGGGTCAAACCGTTCATTTTCCGCATTTTCGACGGACGGTTCAGGTCAAGATCCAGTCAACTCTCCATTCTATTCCCCTACTCGGTCACACCATGTCCCACTGGCCAGTGATCGGCTCAGTATCGATTCCACGGCAACCTCTGCTACTGGGTATTCGGCTTATCCGCGAGAGCGGTGGCTTCCCTTTGGACTACCCACAAGATCGGACCTACCATACCCTTTGGCCTATTCGGCTCCTAATGGTCGGTTTCGTGCTCCTTCATTTTTGTTGCCCGATGAACTCCGTTCCAGTCATGGCTTTATAGACCATTTCACCACCAAACCGAATAATTCTTCCTACTTTGGATCCTGGCTAGGTTTCTGGGGGCAACAGAGTTCTGATGGAATTGGCGAGCCCCTCAAATCCCCCGGTTTACCTACGGGTTCCCATGGTACTTCATCTGATGTCGAAAGCACTAACCAGTCGGTATCTCTGTCGGAGAGTTTATGGAACCGGTTTCCTAGCATGCTCCGGGCTGCTTCATCGGAAAGATCACGTACACCGTTGCACACAGTATCGGGTATGTCCCGTTCGAGTTCTTCACCTCATGCGGCTAGTAAAATGGAACGTATCCTTTGGGCCTTTGCGCAAGTAACGGGTACCTTTTCTGTGGAACCCGCGTTAGTATGTAAGGACAAGCTGATCCCTTTGCGCACCACCGCCATGTATAGTAGTACGGGATTGGCTACCACTACCTCTGGTGCAGGTGGAAACGTCATGGGAGGCGGATCCCTGGGCACGGATGCCACCCCTGTGGCCCATTTGAAATCTTCATCGAATTCGTTACCATCTTTGGCATCACGATCCGGCGGGGGTGGCGCTTACCGCAACGCTCCAAAATGGCCGGTGTTTTCCACGCCGCCGTCCATCTTGTGCAGTGACTTGACTCTGCGACCTGGCCAGTGTCGAACCATCACATATGAGCTCAAACTTCCGGAACATCTTCCTTCTACTTTCCGTGGTAAGGCCATCCGGTTCTCGTATACACTGGTACTGGTTATTCAAAAAAGTGCGCTTAATCAAAAGTCCCACATTATTCAAGTGCCTTTTAAAATATTGGCGCGGGTCGATCAAGGCGGTTCTTTTGTTCCGTACGATGTCCTTTCACCAGTGGTAATGGTTAAGGATGAATCGGTCGTACAGGAGAGCACAAGTCCCGAAAGTAAATTGTTGGCCGGGTTTGATTCCATCGATCTCAGTTGTGACTCTTACCTAGAAGAAATACTGACTGCTGTACGTAATGCTGCTCAGTCGGATGGAAATGATTCAATGACTAATAAGACCGAGATCCTACCAAATACTACAAGCCATCTTCCAAGTGATGACAAATTGAGTATCTCACAACACGTAGAACACCTCTGTCTGCAACGGCAGACTGTGATAGCACGTCTGAAGAATCACGCCGGACAGTGCGTGGCTTATATTACCCTACCAAAGAGCCGCTTCCAGGTTGGTGAAACCATTACGGGATCGATCCAATTTATGAACACCAGTGTGTCTTGTTACCAAATGTCGGTGTGGTTAGAAAGCGAGGAAATCATTGCCCCAGAATTCGCCATACAGAGCCCACAAATCACCCGAGCCATGACCCGTCGGGTGTATGATGAATATCACGACTTTTGTCGGTTTGTCCAATGTACCAGTTTTGCGTTGTGTGCTCCACCATCGCATAGTACACCCACTACGTTTCACACATCGGCTGTGCAGCTAGCGTGGTGCCTACGTATCGAATTTATCATTACTGATACTGTAGTTATGGGGGATAATGCCTGGTCTTTGACTTTGCCCACTTCACCTTCTTTGGCTACACAATCAAATGCCACTCCTTCCTTGCCGATTTTTGAACCACTGAAAACTTCACACCAATACCACATTCAGTCCAGTACAGCCGTGGAAACCATTCCCACCGAAACCCTTAGCTGTACCCTTCCCCTCACGATATACCCAGGCAACCAACGGTTGAATGGGCATTTGGATGGTGCAAGTTTCGCAGCCCAACGGTTTACGCTGCCTGTGTAGCCCTCTTTTCCTTTAATAACACCCGAAACCAAACGAATCGACCTTTTGTGATCATTAGGGTTATTTTCCTTTTACTATACCATATCATTTGTTACTTTAGAGCAAAAATTTTAGGGAATCAGCACCACGATGTCATCGATAAAGTTTCTGATTAGATTCAGAAATTAATGTACATACCAACATGTTTTTTTTTATTTTTTATTTCATTTTTTTCTATATATCCATAAACACTGCAGGATCCCCTCTATCACTACCATAGAAACTGAGAATTCACAATGTAGATAAATCGCTACCATGTTATTTATGTGAATGCGCTTTTACTTCACCGATAAGGGCCAACAGGACTTAACCACAGGGGATACCTCAAGACTTGTTCGTTAAAAGGGTGCAGGCCACGGCACCCAACATCCGCCGCATATCTTCTTCGTTAACATCGTGGGTATCTTCAACATACCCCCACTGTTTGATCTGGGCTAAAACTTCCACTTGGGCTGCACAAACCGCATCTTCAACGGATATTTTCCGCTGGGCTAAAGCCAACCCCAATAAAAACGACTTGGTATGTAAAACCGCCCGTTCAAACGCAGCCAATTGTAAAGGACTAAAGGATTCCACATGGGCCCGCAATGTCCTTTCCGTTTCGACACTCTGACTCATTCCAAACAACTGGTCGGTAGTATGAATCGTCACCCCATAGTGCGTTTGGACCCATTCGATAACCGGGGTCCAATGTTGGGTTTGTAAATCGACCAATGTTTGCGGAAACGTTTGTTGGTTACAGATGGCGTCCGTGTGTAAATAGCGCATCAGTTGGTCTATCAACGTTTGACGTTGTTTAGGGGTATGTAACCCATCGATGGATCGCGCTACCAACGAAGTGAGAGGTAAAGCATGCGGTTTGAGAACTCGATCCTGACTGTCCCATTCACCCACTAAAAGTAACCCCAAGGTACGTTGGTGAGAACCTAAAACCAGGCGTTGGCCCCCGGGGGTACGAATCGAGCGTTGGTCGAGATTAACCGTCCAACCACCGCCGTTTTCTGTGGTAGGCTCCAACGTTACTTTTTTCCAAAAGCGGGTGGGTTGGCGTGGGGGCGTTAGGGGTTTCGAGGGTTGAGTTTGAGGGAGTTCACCAGTAGTCACATTTGTCAAGTCCTGTGTAGAATGGGCTTCGGAGATGGTAGAGGTCAGTCTGCGCAAGCCCAACTGACGAGAGGAGGAAACGACGAGCTGGGAGGCCCACTGCGGGGTACGTATAAGATTCGTAGTCCACATGCTGAAAGTATACTATAAACGAACAAGGGTCGGGTCTGATAATGTCGAGTATATAAATTTATAAATCAATTATATAAAACAATGCTTTTCCATTGAGAAAAGAAGGGAAAAAAAGAGCAGATACATAACGTGTACATACAAAAAAGAGAGGTAAATCAGAGGGGAAAAATGCGAAAATTTAGATACGAATGGGGGAGAGGTTAGTCCCATCCATGAATATGTTCACATATCTGAAGAGGCACCATATCCAAACCAATAGTATTCGGATAGACCATGAACGAAAGCGCTTTACCTTTAAAAAAGGAAAAAAAAATCGATAGAACCTTTTTTTTTACATATGCTTAAACCGAATTTCGACGGGTTAACCGTACGGCTTGGGCTTTACGTTGGGTACCTCCATATTTCCACTGGTCGAGTAAACCCTGTTGGGTCCAAGTCTCTACACACCGTTTACCGTAAAAATACCCAGCGTTAAAAATATCATCAAAACTGCCAAATTGCAGCACGCCAAATTCCTGCACAGGTGGTTTCATGTATACACATCCGGGAATTCGTTTCGCTTCCTCCATCAACTTGACGCAGGACACATACGCCAATCTTGACTGAATTTCCGCCAAGTTGGGAATTTTGGTACGTGCCAACGGGTTCCACCGGCTCCACAGTACTCGCCAACCGGACACCGCATCGCCGAAATCCATGGAGGAAGTGTCATCGTCAGCAGCCACATCAATAGCAAAGATGACGTCGGCTCCCATAGATTTCATAACCTGTACCGGCAAATTATCCAAATAACCACCGTCCAAAAGCATATGTCCATTGTCACAGAGCGGTGGTAAAAACCCTGAGAGGGACATGGACGCCCGTACATAACGCCACAGATACCCCGTTTGGTGGACCTCCTCCCTAGAATAGGTGATGTTGGCTGTAATACAAAAGTAGGGTAGCCACATGTCTTCGATTTGATTATTGCCAAACACCTTCCAGATAGTCCGGTTAAACTCGTGGCCCGTGACGTACGACGTGACCGGGTAGGTCAAATCCAGCAACTGACGCCAAACACTAGTCATCCGACTACTAAACATTCGAGCCCACCCGAGAATGGCCCAGGAATCAGAATCCCGGGCGTACAGTCCACCCATAAACGCACCAATACTAGTTCCACCTACCATATCAATCGGGATACCGGCTTCTTCCAAAGCTCGAATCACCCCGAGATGGGCAATACCCCGGGCTCCCCCGCCTCCCAACACCAATCCCACCGACTGACCGCACAACCGACGCGCCAACCGAGAAAAATCACTACGGTGGCCCAGATAGGCACTGGGGGTGGGCGGGGTTTCCGGTATAAACTTTGAATAATACTTTTTGAACCTCCCCTTGATGGTACTCAACGCCGATCGGATATCCACCCCCGCAGGGTACAGCGGCAGACCCCCCACGCCGGAAGGGTTAAACAAGATAGGTCGCAAGGACGGCATTTGTACATGGTGGTGGGCGTGGATCCAAAGCCGACTTTTCAACCATCGCTGCGATGTACCATTGGCACAGTGGCGAGCTTCGTGCAGTAAAATCAGCTCCTTGCGGGCGGTAGTCTTGGTGCTCACCAACAGACGTTCGTATTGCCCGATGGACGGATCTCCGTCTCCCAGTCCGACCAAGAGGATACAATCCGCCTGTCGGATACACTGTTGGGTCCAGCTGGAACTCGCCCCACCGTCGGCCACGTATAGTACTAATCGGTACTTTTCCTCTTGCTCGGCCAGCCACGCCATAAGTTTCAACTTACCCATCCGGGAAAAGGAACGTTTGCCCAACACACTACTCGCGGTGGTACTGTTGAGCAATGCCGTGGTAGTCCCGATAGACAAGAGGGCTTCATGCAGACGTACAGCGAAATCGGACACTGGTACTATGCGATGGACAGGTAATATACCAATGGTCTTGAGATTGACATTGTTTTTCCCAAGACCGGTAATGGGAAAATTGGCCGGAGACCCCAATGGCGGAGGCGGAGTATCATAATGACTGGCCGGATGCAATGCGCCCGGTACGAACGAGGCCGAACCAGGAGACTGGACATTGTCCCGGAGTTGGTGTTCCAAAACACGATTAGCCCGCATCGCCAACACCCGGGAAATCTGAAAGGTCACTTCGGGGTGACGCTTGGCCAGGGCATAAAACAAGGTTTTCGGTAACCGGACGTACTCGGTATCACGAATGGCATGTAATGTAAAATATCGTACCGAGTCAGTGAGTACTTCGATTTCCCCAATACTCTCTCCCTGTCCGAATTCGCGTATAATATGAAACCCCGGAATCGCCGTCGGTTTACGCTTCGTCCGGATGGCCCGAAGACGCCCGTTGAGCACCACATGAATGGAATCCGCGGGGGCCCCTTCCCGATACACAATCTGACCCGGATTGGCTTGTCCCCAGTCTAACGCATAGTCCATATAGAGCACCATGGGCGACAACCGGGACACGATGCGTTTGGCTAGGGTCAAAAGGATTGAAGGGTAATAGTCCACCATACGGTCCAATGCCTTTTTAGGAATAAAACCCACCACCGTGTCCGATTTGGCACTAATGTGGACAAAGGACGGGTAATCGCTAACACAACCCAGGTAGCCCGCTAATCCCCCTGGTTTGATATGGAAAAGGGGCTTACCAAGGGAACCTTGAGTAGTAGGAGTGGGGTGAGGCTCCCAATTACCTCTTGCCCTTGTTCTCGTTTCTACGCTAATATGGGCCATCAATAAACCGTCGATCACATAAAATAACCCGGGGGCACGCTCTTTCTGATGAATAATCTGGGTGCCCTTGGGTAAATAAATGAGTTCCACCTCGTTTTGCATATTTGATGGGGGTGGTAAAGGAAGGGGTGTAGACATCATAAATCGACCAGAACGCCGGCGAAAAGAAGTTGAATTTAATTCCCCATGGTGGACACTGCCAACGAAAGTAGGCGACTGCCGAGTAGAAACCCGGCTCCGCTCCTGAATTCCCATACGAACTTGGGACGGGGGGTGCGAAGTGAGAGGGGAATATCCCGACCGCCGGGAAGAAGTGGAGCTGCGTCGACTAATGGCAGGGAGACTGGGAGAAGGCGGAGGCTTCGTTGTGGTATCCGCCGGTAAACCAAGACTCGCACACATGCTTTCAAACACCATACCACGAACCGCGGTATAATCATCCTTCCCAGCAAAGGTATCCCGCTGTAGCACCAGGGGTTGATTACGATCTGATAAGGATTCCTTGTCAATGCGTGGTGTCGAAACTTTTCCGCCTGGTGTGTTCGCTATTCCTGGCAATGGAAAAGGGTACTCGTCGGACCCCTTTTCAACCCGACCATGACCCCACGGAGAAGGTAAATGCGGGCTAAAGGAGCCACTCTCCACATTCTGACATCTAGGTTGAAAGCTGAAATTTCTTCGGCGTGTCGTCGGAGTGGCGTGAGGAGTTACACGGCTATGCTTGGAAAGCCCATCACCCGGGATTAGATCGGCAGGCATTCGACTTTGTAAGAAGTGCGTACGTAAATGATTCAGGGACAATGAATTCGCCAAAAGTAACGGAATTTCACGACTACACAGGTGGGACACGCCCCTTTCCAAGGCGTACAGTTCATGATGCACGCCAAAATAATTTTGTAATATCATAAAAGTAGCTCGCTGCAGTCGGGCCAAGATCACTTGGACGATATGGGCAGTGGACTTGGGGAACTTGTGACTTAACTTGTGAAAGGCTTCCGCAGGGAGAACTGCCAAAGTGGTGTCCACAGTGGCCCGGGCGATGATGCTTGGGTGGGTGCGAAGGGTTCCTAAGGGTCGAGCCCGTGTAGATTTTCGGGAAGTGCCTTCGCTGTTTAGGTTAGGGAACACATCATGCGTAGAAAAACTATCCGCAACGGACAGAGGTGGACTACGCGGTTGGTACAATGATGCCATGGCGGGCTTATACGAGGGATTATCGGCACCGGAGGGAACATCCTGTAGGGGTGTGTTGTTGGTCACTAGGGACAAGATACCAAATAAGCTAGACAGGATCTGACCTGCTTTGACCTCGGTTAATAGTTGGTGATGGGTGAAAGGATCCTTTTCGGAAGAAGTATCAGTATCTTGGGATGTCGAAGAAGTAGTTTCCTCGTCGTGGCCCTCGTCCATATCATTTTCAGGCATGGAAGGAAGATGGATATGTGATGTAGTAGAAGAGTCCACCAAGTCCGATGATTTGGGCATGGAACTATGACCATGTGGCACCACTGACGACAAGTGCGCGGCAGGACTCTCTGGTCGTGAAGAGCGCTGGTCCATTGCCAGTAAGTCCTCACTAGGGGTATGCCGGGCATCGATGGTTGGGGAAGGGCCACCTGCTGAAAACCCAGTGGTTAACGGGGATCCAAGTGGTGAGGTAGTCCAAGGTTCGGCAATACCCAAATCAGTGGAAGCAGGTGTACCTTCTGCCCATTGACGCTGCTTGCAGGAACTATCAGATGGTGGCTCACCCCGGTCAGCGTAGGGAGATACGTTCATCGGATGGTCTTCCAGGGGTAAATACACTTGCACCGAGCCATCCACCACAATGTAAAAATTTTGGTCGTGGGCATCGTCACAAAACATTGTTTCACCAGCGAGTAACCGACGGGTTTGCAAGTGACGGGCCAGTTCCCGGAAAACCGGCTGTTCTAAATAACCGAATATCTGGATAGAAGAGAGAAACACGCTCAAAAAATCATGGGGGAAACCACCGCCCAGTTTCGACTCGGGCTGGCCTTCGGTTGAGTCGTCGTCGAGGAAAGAGTCCGGGTGTAGGTCAAAGGCTTCGTGGGCTTGGGGTCGGGTGGTGGAGGATTGCGGAAGACGGGAATACACAGTGAGTACCCGATAACGTATGAGCCAGTAACCCAACAAACATAGGGCACCCGTCACGACGAGAAGTGTTTTAAAATGCAATGTAAAAGTGACAGTGTAACTCAGACCGCTGTAGAGCACCAATGGGAGGGTGGTGGTGGACCAGGATAAAAGGCCGTAGAGTGCGACAGTGGTTTGGTTAAGCACCTGGTATAGCCAAGTGCTTACCAGTACCACAGGTGCTAATAGCGGATAGTCGTCCACAGCTGTCACCGGGAACGCCATGAGCAAAGGAAAAATTGGGCAAGGCGACGAACCGGGAACAATGCCAAGGCTGGTCTGTAGCACCAACGTAAAACGAAAAAAAACACCCTAAAAACAAATTGAAACCAACGAAAAGCCAATCAAAAATGAAAGAACGGGAAGGACCAAGACAGTTTCAAAAGTCTGTCTGGAAAAACGCTGTCTTGGTCTGAGTGGAGGACAAGTGGGATCTTTTGACTGATTTTTTTTCGACCATATAGGGATAAATCCGCCGAAGTTGAAGGGATCTCTCACAAAATCCTATTGGTTATGTCATTGTTGGTACATTTTTAGCTCCGAATCTCTATACAGTCAAAAATAACCCAGTTATGTTCGACAGAAAGGCACGCTACTGTAGACCTTCACTTTGTCAGTACAACCTTTGCCTTCCACTTATTTTTTGCTTCTGCGTGCTTTGGTCCAACGGTGACAGTGACTGCTGATAATAGCTGCTGCAGTTCTGTGGGAGTGGAGAAGTCGAGCCCAGTGATCTCGTGGTGGTGTAGTACTGTCAGCAGTATCAGTTCGGCTTATGTTTTAGTGTTCGGTAAATATCAAGTGTCGTCTCTCAATGTGTTGTTTAAGGGAATATTGGGTGCGTGAGAAATAGGTCACGATTACCCTGAGAATTCCGTGCTGATTTTCCGAAAGATTCATCCAACGTGAAGCCTTTGCATATTCGTGAAAGGGGACGTCACACTGTGAACAGGAGTAAAATTTTTCTTCCCATTTCCCAAAAAATGAAACCTGCCATTTCCCCATCCATAAGCGCGGATAAGCCAGACTACGCTCATCGTACAACTCAACATTTCCACCTCCAAACCTATCATCCGTGTTGGAAGAATTCCTCAGTTGACAGTGAGTACGAGATAATTTTGACCTAGCACCAAGGATAATGTGTCGGCTGACTCATAGTGTACATTCAACGGGTACTTGCTAGGCTTTATTTCGTCTCAGTGATAACAGAATTTTGCATGTGAAAATCAAACATAATAATCGAATAACGGTCCAGTACCCCGTCACATTAATAGTTGAGTCGACCTACTCTCTCCACCACAATATACGGAAAACCAGGGTGGAATATTAAACCAATAAAAATCAAAAAAAAAAGCCAACTTTGTATTTCATCAAAGTTTACTCAACCACCAATTTACCATGACTGTAGATGGAATTGATGAATGCCTGCCGTTCTACCACGTCCAGTTCATTCTGTGCTTTTCGGATTAGAGCTTGGATCGTGTCTGAGTCGGTTTCGTTGCGGTGTTGTTTAAAGGCGTCCCGGGCACGACGATGTACGTATTCGCGAAAATTGTACGATTCGAAGCAGCGCGAGGCCCGTAGGAACGAGCGAAAGAGCGATAGTACCTCCGTGCGGGGATTTCCCTGTGCCATGGTTGATTGATTATATTCTTGAAAAATAAAAGTAAACACCTAAAAAAAAAGAAAAAGTTACCCAATTACACCGACAAACCAACTGGGAAATGCTGAAAATGGTTCACTTTTTTTTTAATTTGCTTAATAATTTACATAAGAATGGAGAATGTCGCTAGTCCATGTCATAGTAAAACTGGATAAGTGTGAGTTGAATCGTAAAAGAGGAATTCCGAAGGATTTTTTTTTTAAAAAAAGTACAGAGCGTGTAGCCTACCAAGGATGTGTCCATCATCAGATCCAGTGCCACGTTGATTATTTTCAGTTTTTTCATGTTTTTGGGGCAGTCGTGACCAACTGTGCTACACGTCCAATCGAATTCAGTCCGGATCCTTTTACCCTCACCTTATGAAAAATAATTATGAGCATTTAGGTTTTATACTAACTTGGAAAACTGTATTTGTTCTTAGCTCGATTTGTTGTACATAATCTGTTTTCATTCCTCGAGTAAACGCATTGTGCTTAAACGAACAATAACGTAATGTCACCCGCTGTCAATCGCGAAGCGCTAGCCGTATACCGAGCCGTGTGGCGGACGGGTCGAACTACTTTCCGTGGGGACACACAAGCCCAACGAGCTTTGCAACGAACTCTACGTGAAAAGTTTGACGCCCAACGCCAAGAAACCGACCCACTTAAAGTAGCGGACAATATCAAAATGGGCCGTCAGGTGGTCAACATTCTTTACCGCAACGTTGTTCAAGGCGTACGGGACAACACCAACGACCGGTACCGTAAGTGGCTTCTACCCATACTCACTTTGCATGACTTTCAGGGCATATGACTGGTTTCTGCGCACTACCTTGTGCAGTCAATCCAAACTAACCAATACTTGTTGTGTGACCACTTTCACTATTGGTATAACTTGGTAACGCTTCGGATAGGGTTACAACTGGACGAGTCCAGGCACGAAATCAACCCAAACCCTCCTTTCAAAAAATCCAACTGCTAAGAGACTCGGAAAGTGTGCTTCTTGACTCAAGTCTATTACATAATGTTAGGAAGGGGATAAACTATTGGCCACTAATAAACATGTAGAAACTCTAATTATGTATTATGGCATATAAATGATATGGTAAAATGAACTAAACCAGAGAGTGAATACTCAGTGTACGAGCTATATACCAGTGAATGATATGTGAGATCAATACCATAATGTAGACTGCGGTTATAGACTGAGCACAGTTAAATGGGTGATTTTTTTTCGCCTAGATAGAGATTCGGAGCAAAAAATGTACCAATCACAACGTAGCCAATAGGATTTCGTGAGAGACCCATTCAACTTCGCCGGATTTATCACTATATGGGTGATTTTTTTTCAACTATATAAAGATTTGGAGCAAAAACGTACCAATTGCGTTTTAACCAATAGGGTTTAGCGAGAGACCTACTCAATGCTGGCGGATTTTTCCCTATAGAGTGGAAAAAAAATCACCCCAATACTAACGGAGAGATTAGCAGTTGTTTGTAAGAGAGAATGACACAGAGCATGACAGTCAGTTCCTTTGTTACCTCTGGTGGCACTCGTCTAGAGATTCACCTGCATAATTCCGGGAAGGTGTAGTGAGGGCATCAAGATGTTTCAATTCCGAGAGCAGGGTCACTCTTCAGGTAATTGTGCAAGGAGAATTGCAGGGTGAGTAACTCGCTGTGTGTGACACCAGCAACAAGCACTGGTATTCATATGGTATGTCATGTATTAAGTGTTGCCTGTATGTTCTATGGCAAACTACTAATACATATCATTATGTGCTTCTGCTGATTTCTTCTTTGCTGCGCATGCTCTCCGCTCAATGACGCAAACGGTGCTTTCATCACCATTCAGACATGCTGGGGTACCCAGCACAAACTTCTCTCTCACTGCGCACAAAATTATTTTTGCATAGCACACTAGTGAATCTTGGTTTTTAATCAAGGTATAACAGCGGAGCAATTGTTACCGAAATAGAAATAAAATAAAAGGAATATGGTGAATCTACTTTTTGCTACATCCTATAGCATGAATATTGCAAAAATCATCCTTCTTTTTGGTAATAAGTCTCACTATAAAAACACCACGACTAATAACGACGTTTACTTCTTCTTGCCACGGGGTCCCAAAGGTTCACCAATGTTCGTTCCTCGTAATTTCACACCCAGCGCCCGTTCCATTTTTGTCAAAACTTGCTG